>PVKE010008385.1:0-47561 GCA_004027555.1 Craseonycteris thonglongyai | reverse complement strand
AAAAAAAAAAAAAAAAAAAAAAAAAAAAAAAAGAAGCAGAAAAGAACTGAATTGAGAGATGCTTTGGGTCTTGGCTCCAGCATGGCCACTAACGTTTTGTGCTCCCGCTGTCAGCCTCAGTTTTCCCACTTCTTCAGTGAGGGGAAGGTCTAGGTGACCGCTCAGGTATCTTACAATTCTAATCTCTAATAGAGTAAAGAGGCCTCTTATACAGAAGTAGTGAGAGGTAGGATTAGGATCAAACTGAAGGCAGCTTTGAAAACCTCTGAGAAGATGATATCTTGTAAGATATAAGAAGGAACTGGCATTTTCTGAGCAGAGACCAACTTGGTCACAACAAAGTGGTTTACAGGCTACTGCAGAAAGACAGGAGGTAGAAGTGAAAGGCTGTAAAAGGAAGCTTCTATAGAAACTCTAGGGGGAAGGGAAGTACATTCAACCACAGCAGTGTTAGTGAAAGACACTAAAGGAAGACTGACCATAAGCAGTGTTTGATGTTTTGGTGGCACTGATTTTAATAATACAATTAAATGACCTCTGACTGCTCAACAGGGATACCTGGGTTACTCCTAAACAAGTACAGCTTTGTTTGTTTCAGCTGGTATGGTCAAATCCATTTAAGGTAGAAAAGTAGGGGAAGCCGTGATGGCTCAGTGGGTTAAGCACTCACTTTGCAGACCCAGAGACCAAGGATCAAATCCCAGCCCCGGCCCACTCAGATCCATATGCTGAACTGGGTGGGGAGTGGCCCCAGTTCGGTTCTCACTGGGGTGAGACCCCGGCCCAGTTCCTGCCCTGTGCAACCCCGTGCCCACCTATGGAATGAAACTATGTAGAAAAACCAATGATGTGCAACTATGGAGATTGTTCTGGGCCCTCCCCCTTCTCTCTGTCTCTCTGTCTCTCTCTCTGTCAAAAACAATAAAAATAAATCTTTAAAGGTAGAAAAGTAATCCAACAGACAGTCCTTGGAAAATAAGCTACCTTCTAGAAAAAAATAAAAGCAAAAATTCCTTTCTGCATCATAGTAGGATATAAAAATATTGCTATAGGAACCAAAGATGTGAGTCTGGCACCTACTAACTGTGACATGAACCAGTGTGATCACAAGTAATCCCATCTCAGTGAGGTTCAGTGTCCTTCTGTAAAATTCAGTGAATTAAATCATATGGCCCATTCCAGCCTAGATCAGAAGGGCAAAATGGTAGTAAATTATCTGCAAAACAGGAGAGAAGATATACCGCTTTGTTTTGTTTAAAAAGATGTTAAAAAATAGAGCAGACAGTGAGCTCAGAGCCAGGGAAGAAGACCCTCACCCACCTGTCCACACTGGTGAGCTGAATCCCTCCTGAAGACAGAGGGCAACTGGTCACCACTCAGCCACAGAAACTGAGTGCAGTGTTGTATTTGCTGCTAGGAAGAGGTGACTAGCTGATAAGGTCATTCCATTAGGCACCCAACATCTGACATTTTTAAATAGCTAAATATAAATTTCTATGTCATGGCCCTAATGCACCAAAACTCTACCAACGAAACTTGCTGTGCAAATCTGAACTCTATTGATAATGGCTGTACTGAGGCAATGGGCTGGCAAACCAAAGAGAAACAGAAACAGCACAGAAACGAACAAGACCAAAATACTTTCAAGTTATTTAAGGTCTCCTTTAAATTATTTTCTGTAATTATTGAGTCAGCAGTCCATTGTTATTAATTCATATTCAACCTACTTAAGCGGTACCAGCAATGCAGGCTGCAAACAAATGCCTCAGTAATGTCCTAATTTCTGAGTGCTATTTTCTTGTCAGTTAAATTTAAAGCAACCCATTTGTGACCACATTATACCAAGTTAATCTCATCTAAAGTGCTTCACAACCCTAACAGCTACACTAAGGTTTTATACTAATGAAGGCAATTTACATAAATGAAATTTATGTCAATGCACTTCATGACAAATTTTTTATTTTATAATGATTATAGTACTTATATGATAACATCTGTTGATATTCAGTCTAAACCTGGCAAAGATTTAGAACCCACAACATTTTCCATGCATCATGTACATTATCTGTGAAAAGCAATAAAAAAAAAGCAACGAATGCATTAATCATACCAATATCATCTGCAAAGCATAAATCTGAAATACCTTTCACGTCAACTCAAACTGTTTTTTATTTTTTACACACCTGATTTTATGCCATCTGTAAAAGGGCAAGACAAAGACTGTTGAGAAAATTATATTTCTTGGCTGTTAGACTTTTATAAAATATTGAGGCTAAGTTCTGTAAACAGAAGATTTACTATACTACTAAGGAAAAACGATGCAGTTAAAAGTCCTTTTTTATTAAAGAACGGTGTAATGACCACAGCATTTTCATACTGCAGTGTGGTGTCATATTTGCATTTCTAACACCTGTTTTACATTTTCCCTTGTCTATTGCATGTTTTTACAAATACACATCAGGTCTAAACTTATTGTATATCATAAACAACAGAAGCATGACTGCAAATGATAGCATTTTGGACTCTAATTTCCCTACCCTGTGCACACCTACACTGATGTCCCAGCCACCACCTGAAAAGATCAGCATGGGCCTACCTAGGGCTCCCGGCATCTCTAGAATAACTCCAAAGTGAACACCAACATAAATACACCACCCAGATATTTTTAATAGGTTCTCAAATCATAGGTAAAGTTTGCTAAAATGTGAGTGTCTCTACTTTCCATGGCAATAACAACTAAGGACACTTTCTCAGCTTTCCAGGTGGCTGTGGTTACAGTAGGCACATGCTAAGTGCAAGCTACTGTATGTGATAACCACACAAGTTTTCGCTTTCCTTGGCTCCAAGACACAAAGATATCAGCCTAAACTTTAAAAGCAAAATAAGGAATGCCAGGATAGTTCAGCAGGTTGAGTGCTTGGCTTGCAACCATGAGGTCCAGGTATCAAATCCCAACCCTGGTCCAAGCAAACCCATGTGCTGAACTGAGGTGCAACTGGTAACCACTGGGATAGCAGTGAAGGTTCTTGCCTCCCATGCAGAGGCCCCCCAGTTCGGTTCCTGTCCCACGTGACTCCACATCCACCTGTGTGGAATAAAACTATATCACAACTAATGATGTACAACTATGAAGACTGCTCTGGGTCCTCCCTCCTTCTCTCTCTCTCTTTCTCTCTCTCTCTCCCTCTCACCCACCTTCTCTCAAACAATATAAATAAAATAAAAGCAAAATGACACTTTCTAACATATTACGGTATGATCAAAAACTACAATGAGGGGAAGCCGGGATGGCTCAGTGAGTTAAGCGCTCACTTTGCAGCCCCGGGGACTGAGGATCAAATCCCGGCCCGGGCCCGTGCGGACCCATATGCTGAACTGGGAGTGCCCCCACTTCGGTTCTCACTGGGGTGAGACCCCGGCCCAGTTCCTGCCCTGTGCAGCCCCGTGCCCACCTGTGGAATGAAACTATGTGGAAAAACCAATGATGTGCAACTATGGAGACTGTTTTGGGGCCTCCCCTTTCTCTCTGTCTCTGTATCTCTCTGTATCTCTCTCTCTCTCTCTCTCTCTCTCTGTCAAAAACAATACAAATAAAAAAATAAAAATAAAAAAAACTACAATGAATGGTTAAATTTAAAAAAATATATTGGGGATGCCAGGGTGGCTCCATGGGTTGGGCACTCACCTTGCAGCCCCGGGGTCAGAGGATCGAGTCTCACCCCTGCTATGCTAAACTGGGGTGTGCTTCCCATGTGAGAGTCCTCCAGTTCTGTTTCCACTGGGGAATGCTTCCCATGTGGGAGGCCCCTGGCCCAGTTCCCGCCTTGCACGGCTCCGTACCCACCTGTGTGGAATGAAACTACGTCAAAAACTAATGATGTGCAACTATGGAGACTACTCTTGGGCCCTCCCCTGTTCTCTCTCACTCTCTGTCAAAACAATAAAATAAATCTTTTAAAAATTTTATTAGAGTAAAAGACACATTGTCGGGGAAGCCGGGATGGCTCAGTGGGTTAGGCGCTCACTTTGCAGCGCCGGGGACCAGGGATCGAATCCCGGCCCCGGCCCATGTGGAACCATATGCTGAACTGGGAGCTCCCCCAATTCAGTTCTCTCTCTGTCTCTGTATCTCTCTCTGTATCTCTCTTTCTCTCTCTCTCTCTCTCTCCCTCCCTGTCAAAAATAAATAAAAATTAAAAAAATTTTAAAAAAGACACATTGTCATTGATCCCCCTCAAAATTCTCCCCCTCACTTCAAACACACTTATCCCATTGTTCTTGCCACTCACTGAAGCAGTTCTAGAAGTCCTCTTTTGTGAGTATCTTTAGTTGCACTGTTGTGGCTGCCTTGATGCCCTAAATTGATTCAAAATGTTTACCTTTCATGGTCATTTTGACTTTGGGGAAGAGCCAGAGGTTGCACAGTGTCAGATCCAGTAAATAAGGTGGATGAGGACACACAGTAATGTTTTAATTTCACAGAAACCGCCATACCAGAAGCGATGTATGACCTGAATTGATTCAGGACACTGAGGCAGCCACAACAGACCCAACTAAAGACACTCATGAAAGAGGACTTCCAGAACTGCTTCAGAAAGTGGCAAGAACAATGGGATAAGTGTGTTCAAAGCAAAGAAAAGTATTTTGAGGGGGACTAATGGCAATGTGTCTTTTACTATAATAAATTTTTTATTTAAACATTCACCATATTTTTTTAGATTTATTTTAATGTTTGAGAGAAGGTGAGAGAGAGAGAGAGATGGGGGAGGGCCCAGAGCAGTCTCCATAGTTGTACATCATTTGTTGTGACATGGTTTCATTCCACACAGGTGGATGTGGGGTCATGCAGAGTGGGAACCAAACCAGAAGGCAAGAACCTTCACCACTGAGCCATCCTGGTAATTACCAGCTGTGCTGCAATTCAGCATAAGGTTTTGCACAGGCTGGAGTCAGGAATCGAACCCCAGAACTCACAACTACAAGGCAAGCACTCAAAAGCTGAGCTATCCCAGTATCCCCTCACCATATTTTTTTATTAAACCTCGTATATGATGTGCAAGTCTTGGGACCATCCCCTCTGGGAGTGCCTTCCTACTCTCACCAGACAGAGTGAGTAACCGCTTTCAAGAGTGTTTGGATATGACATTTATATTATTATATTACTGGTTCATAACTTTGATGTGCATCAAATTTTGGCACATAACAATAAGCAATAAAATGTGAACTAAATCATTCACAATAAGAGCTGTTGAGGCCTCCATCCACAGCTTGCAGAGGACATTGACAGTTGTCTTTCTTCTGGTATCATCAAGCCTTTGGCTTCACTAAGTGTTTCAAAATGTTAACCATTGCCTATTATCAAATTCCTCAATAAAACACTTTTATAAAGTAAGTCAGAAACAGTAACTTTCAACTGCTCTATAGCAGGAGCTCTGGGCACAGGAAGGAACATATTTACCATCATTACCATCCCCATTGTGGACTAGGCCATTCGGAAGGCCCCTTCCCACTCCAGCTCCAAAAATCTTTTAATGGCAGCAGTTACAAATGTGATGAACAAGATATGGAACAAATGAAGCTTGAACCTTGCTCTGCAACAGATCCTACCCTTCAACAAGCTATTAAATTGAACCATGTAAAATTGCATTTCTTTTTTTTTTTTAAGATTTATTTTTGTTTTTTGACAGAGAGATAGATAGAGAGAGACAGAGAGAATGGGGAGGGCCCAGAGCAGGCTCCATAGTTGACAGCATTAGTTTTCCATATAGTTACACTCCACAGGTGGGTACGGGGCTGAACAGGGCAGGAACTGGGCTGAGAGCCTCCCGCATAGGCCCCGGCAAGAAATGAACTGGGGGCACACCCCAGTTCAGCATATGGGTCCCCACGGGCCAGGCCCAGGATTCGATCCTCAAGTCTCTGGGGCTGCAAAGTGAGCACTTAACCCGTTGAGCCATCCCAGCCTCCCTAAAATTGCATTTCTGTAGGTATGATTCAATATAATAAAACTAAATGCTCTACAGGCCGGTCCATCTAAGAAAATACTGACGAAGTACAAGAGCTCCTCCAGGAAGGCAGCAAATTACAGTTCTTTCTCACAAAACTCAGTTCCTTTCTCCTGAATCAAAGGTGTTCTCCATTTTCAATAGGAAACTCCTTACATCCTCCACCCAGAATTCTTTATTCACCTACCAGGTCAGGTGCCCCACCACCGCTACTTACCTATTCCTGATGCTACATTTGTTTCCATGCTGAAAAAGGAGGCCCCAGGATCCAGGAGTGAGAGAATAGGCACAGCCTTCCCAGGAAGGTTCTGTTGCTTGTTGCCTGGACTGTCAGGGCTCCTGTCCTAGAGGGCTCCACCTGCTGGCATCTGGAGTAGCTGTTTCCTGGGTTCCAAAGCTTCGCCTTCTGCACCTGCTTGTATAGCTTAAAATTCCCTCTGATTTTGTAAGCTTCTAGCTTGTTCCCATACATGGACAATGCATAACAACATTTATCTTTATGGGACATCACACTTATGACATTTTGCTTTTTCAATGCAGATGCCCAGCAGTTGCCGAACACCTAAGAATAAGTCTATATGTCACTCAGAGACCTCTCCCTCCTATGTCCACACAAAAAGAAAAAAAGCAAAACAAATGTCAACCCCACCCTGACTATGAGCACTCCAAGTATGGGAACTTCCTGCCTTTAGTCCTGGCACTGCCATGCTCTGATCACTGTCACCATCACACTGCCCACCAACTCAGGATGTCCACCAGGTGCACAGTCACCAAGGAGAGACAACGGGCTAACAGCAACTGAAACCTGAAGCCACTTCACCCTCCTACGCTTAGAATCCCTTAGGAGTTTTCACACTTATAATTTCTAAGTATTTGCACCCATCTGAGTTATCAAATGCACATGGACTATTTAGAACTAATCATACCCTGGAATGAAACCTCAAAGAAAAAAAAAAAGTTCAATTGTATTTCTGGTTATTTATTATAGTAAAACCTAGAATGACCCAGAGCTTTGAGAAATAGCTTTTTCATCCAGGGTCACTGAAAATGTTTCTAAAATGTATGGTTCACTTTCCACAGAAATAAAAGCAATGAATTATAAAGCAAACTTATGATGCCATTTTAAATATACTATATGAGCAAACCATTTAAAAACTGTAACACCCAACCAAGTGTAATATTACTCCTGAAGACTTATTGTAGGCAAAATGAAAAGACTACATAAAGAACTGAAAAATGTTCATAACCTATTGAATAAATGAAACAACATATTACCTATATGTTCAGTAAAGATTAAAAAATACATATACTAAAACCCAGTATGGGATGAACTCTTTGGAGAGCGGGGACCAGTTCTGATGGTGGCTCCCTCGTTTACAAAGTTGAGGCCAGAAGAGATGCTGTCACTTCCAGGAGCACAGGGAGTACAGGGGGCCACCCGATCTCCTGCCAAGGGCAGAGTTGCAGCAAGGGAGACATAGTCTTCCCATGGTGGGCACATGCACATGGAAATGCCTGCTCTCAATAAAAGATTATGGGCCCACAGAGCAATAATGGACATCTTGACATATCTATTTGTATGCATGCAGGACTAAATCTAGAAGATACATTTCTAGATTAGGACCATGGGTATGTACATTTTAAAAATTGACAATGTACAACAGCCCTCCAAAATGATTACATAAAATGACACTCCCACCTCTTCACTATCTATCTCCACATCAAAGCCACCAGCTTAGACTCCAGGATGCAATGTTTTAATCTCTCTCTTGCCCCTCTGTTCTTCCACTGCACTCATTTGGCAAAAGGTCAGCCCTTGTTAAGCCCAACTCTGTCCTTACTTCAAGCCTGTACCCAAATGGCTGAACATGGCTGGACAAATATACAAAATTTTCACTTTGAGTGTTAGATGATATAACTCTAGTGACACTGAGAACTACATTGACCACATTTCCCTAATTAGTTCTCTGTCATAGTCCCCATCTCTAGGATGACTATTCCACTCCTTTTCCTATCTTTCCAGACCTCCAGCACCCCTTCCTCTCAGCCCACTCATTCTCAAATGATGACCTCACTAAAAAAATAGATCAGAAGAGAGTTCTCTCCTCCGCAGGACAAATGTAGCAACCTTCCTGCATCTGTACATATACTCTGCCCTCTCTCTTATTCCAATGGACATGCCAGGCCCTACACCTCCACCTGCCCATTCCATCCCATCCTTCCTTGTTGACTGGGGACTGTGCTCTCAATTATCCCCACTGACAACTCTCAAACTGATACCTCCGGCCTGCACTCCAACCTCATATATCCAATTGCTGACCTGATAGCCACTTTGGTGACTAATAAATATCTCAAACCTGATATGTACTAAAAAGGATTCTCACCTAATTCCCTACCCTGCCCTCCATGCCATCTTCCCCAGATTAGTAAATGACACCAAGGGTACCACTCTTCACCCTATAGCTTGAACTAAAACCCTGGGTTTGCCCTTGACCCTCCCCTTCCCCCACATCCAATTTAAAAGCAAGTCTATCTTCAAAATACATGAGGAACCCTGCATTTCTGTCCACTGCACTGCCACCTCCATAGTATCCCATTATCTCCTGCCTACCCTACTGCACCAGCAACCTATATAGCCTGTCTGCTTCAACTCTTGCCCTCCTACTATCTATTCTCAGCAGAAAAGCCAGAGGGATCTCTTTAGAACATAAACCATACCGCAGCACTTCTCTGCTTGAAATCCTCCAATAGCTTTCCTTTACAGAATAAAATCCAAACTCATCATGTCGACAAGGCTCCAGGGCTCTTGCCCCGTCTTCAGCCTCATCTCCTACCAGTCTCCTCTCCCTTCTGTCCACTCCAGAACACTGCCTCCTGGCTCTTCCCCAATCATGCCAAGATCATTTCTGCTTCAGGAATTTTGTACTCACTGTCCTCTCCATCTGGAATGCTCTTCCTTTGGGTCTTTACATGCTGAACTCCTTCACATTATTCAGGCTTCCGAAGTCCCCTCCACAAAGGGGACTTTGCAGACCACTCTGTCTTCATGAGTGCACTCACTCCCCTGTCACTGTCCATTCCAATATCCTATTTTATTCTTCCTCACAGCACTTATCACTACCTGAGGTCATGTCATATACCCTTCTGCTTACTTGTCTATCTTCCCCACTAGAATGGAAGCTACATATATGAGCTTACTGTACCTGACACAGAGAAAATGCTTAATAAGTATTTGTTGAGTTAATGAATATTACTTTTATAATAATAATTAAACTAATATAAAAAATTTGACTGCATACACAAGTACCACATTGTGAATAAACAATTCCTATGGAGAAAGATTAAAACAGAATAGAAAAACAGATGAAAGTATTTACAAGGGAATTTTTTAAAATTTATACCAACCTATTTTAATGTTTCATGTTGTTTTGTAATTAAAAAAAAAAATACTTTCTGCCCTAATGAAACATAAATGAGGATCTAGCAGTGCCACAGCGCCACCACTCTAAGCATCAATTGTGAGAAAGAGAAAGGCAGCCCTGACACATGCGAGCTGGTCTGGGACTGTCATCCGGACCTTGGCATTGCTGAGCTAGCCTGGTGCTCATACCTCAGCCTTGGTGTTAAACAAAAACATCAACATTAGGCAATGCCACTCTGTTGAGCTTGCACCCACCTCTCCCGGGGGCCATCAGGACCCAGCAGACCCTTCAGAGAAAGTTGCAAGAGTTCCAGATGGGGCCCCTGGGACACATGTCATCACCAACCTTGA
This sequence comes from Craseonycteris thonglongyai, assembly GCA_004027555.1. NCBI lineage: Eukaryota > Metazoa > Chordata > Mammalia > Chiroptera > Craseonycteridae > Craseonycteris > Craseonycteris thonglongyai. Next base: position 37,784 of record PVKE010008385.1, on the reverse strand, counting down.
CCTTTACCTGATTAAATTCTGTATCTGAGGTGACCAGGTGGCCTCTAGGAAATTAAGACAACAATAACACCATTCTGTAATGATATCTGAATACAGACAAACCATGATCCAAAAACCACCTCCTTCTCCCTGCTAATGAGTGACTATTACTTTTTACCAATTTGCTTTTTACCAATTTCCACTTTAGTCTGTTTTCCCTATAGGTAAGATTTATTAAAATACTGAATTATATGTACACCTGAAACTAATATAACTAATATAACACCATATACCAACTACAATTTAAAAATTCTTTAAAAAGAACGTTTTCCATTTAAGGAGGAAAAATACTGGATTATAGAATTACCTATTTTCTGACAGCATCCACTCCAGAGCAGAGCCCGAATTCCTTACAAACTCTCCCAAATCACTAACGCAAGCCCAAACCCCGTAACAAGTATAATACTGTCTTCCTGAGATGCCCCCAGTTCCCTACAGTGAGTGTTCTCCCTTGCTTCAACAAGCACTAAGCCCAGCTGCTCAACTATGGGTATGTTTCTGGTAGTCTCTGGATGGTGGGCACTGACAGTTGTCATGACATCAGTTGCCATTACAGGCCACTGTACATGCAGCGGTCACAGGAGCCTGACTGGAACATGGACTCCAGGATGTAACCTCAATGCCAGTTCTCTGAATGCAGTCCCTAACATCAGTTGATCTTCCTGTCATCTCACTCTTTCTCCTAAAAGCTAAACGAAGGGGGCAAAGTCTAGTTAATTAAAAGTCCCAGTGGATAACATTACAATTAATCAAGGATGCTGTGGACAGCTGCCCTTCCCTCCCATTTCCTAAAATCACCCCGGCACAAGGCTAGAGTGGGGCTGGACGACTGACTCATGGGCAGAGCCTGAGGCAATACTATTCAAGTACTTTAAGCCACATGTTCAAGCCCAATAAATTAGCCAGGCTTAAAGAAGTCAAGCTGTACACATGTAAGAATTTTAATAAGCTTGGAAAATGCTACCTAGAGCTTACGCACAAGCTTACTGTACCAATGGGATTCCCTGCCACCAGTCACAGAGTGCTAAGCCCCTGACAAGAGCTTTGGAGCACTTGAGGCAGCAGGGACGGGCCGTCAGCTTGGTCCCGGTTTCCTCAGGAGTTGGAGACTCACAGCAGAAGACTGGCAGCCAGATGGATGGAGAGCAGAACAGGGCACGAAGCTCGATGGAGCCAACAGCATTTACTAGGAAAACATGCCGAAGCTTTCTTTGGTGGAAATCTGGTCCTTACACACCCGTCCAGAAACTAGCAAACACTGTAATCAATGTCTGCATTTATCAAATGCCTGTTTGTACCCAGAACTGCATTACGTACAATAGAGAGTTATTTAAGCAAACATGGTCTCTGCCTTCTAGATGCTGACACCTAATATAAATAAAAACAATAAATCTGTCCAGAGGATTACCAAACTAACTGAATAAACATGAAATAGTCCAAAGCACTGACCTTATATAAATGCAGTGGAGTAAGAACTGAAGGGTAAGTCATGAGAGAGGTCTCTCTAACCAGGGTGGGGCCCTAATGGAACAGTTACCTGTTAAGGTTGAGTCTCCACAGGGAGGTCAGCTTTTAAGAAAAGCTTCAAAGACTGGCTACTGGGCTTGGGGAAAATAAGCCAATCAGAGAAGAGGGTGAAGCCTGGGAGATGATTTAGAGACAGAAATACAACTACAAGGAGAAAGTAAACTTAATCATCCAAGGAAAGTGATGGGAAATCAGTCAAGCTGGTGCATGTTTCTCAACTGTTTTTACTCACTCCCCCTTCTGCTAAACATAAAAAGTTCACAACTCTTATCATGTTATTTAAAATTTGAAAGGAAACTAAATCTCCTAACCAACACCAAATTAAAGCAATAGTGGTTTCAGAATTTGATTTTCCAAATGACACAAACCACCCCCTTCCCCTAGAGCTGAGAATCACCCAATCAGTTGGGTGGTAGCAATGTCAACAAGGATCAAGTAGTATCACTGAATTTTCAAGGAAGAGAGAATCTGGATCCTGTATCCACATGGGACCAGAAAACCAGTAATATTAGAATGAATGCCAGCCTAAGGTGGCAAAAACAAACCAAGGAACTAGCAAGAATATGTAATAATTACCTGATTAAAATTTTTGAAGGAGAACTCTTTGTAGATGGCATCCCTCTCACTTAATTCCGACCATCCTGCTGCTTTAAGATCAAGTATAACTTGTTTCCTCTCCTCTGCTGTCAACCGGTGGGCATCTGCTGACTATGAAAAGAACACATTTAATATCTGAAATGTAGACCTTTATAGTTATTTTCTTTATGTAGAGATGTAGAAAAAGGTCTTATGGACAATTTCTAGCCATCACAGGTTCCTTTGTTCTCAAAATATGAAGTTTTCAAAATATAGACCAAGCTTGTCGGCAGCATGTGGCCCAGAACAGCTTTGAATTCAGCCCAACACAAATCTATAAACTTTCTTAAAATATTATACGATTTTTTTAAAGCTCATCGGCTACCATTAGTGTTAGTGTATTTTATGTGTGGCCCAAGACAATTCTCCTTCCAGTGTGGGCCAGGGAAGCCAAAAGATTGGACACCCCTGACATAGACAAAAACAAGACTAGCTCTGTACAACATAAGCTGCCTCTATGGTATGGTGTCTCACCGCCCCTTACTGCTGCTTCAACTTCACAATTCAGCTTCTCTTTATTACAGATACAACTGAGATTGACCATTACCACTGGCCATCTTACCAATGACTATTACCAATGGCTAGCATTCCAAGATTAGGAAAATTAGGTAAGCACATCTATCCAAGAAAACCCTGCAAGTCCACTGACAGGAGAAAGATTAGAACTCAGGGCTCTAAACTTCTGGTCTACTGTTCTTTATATGGTCCCACACCACCTCAGTAGCCTTCCCTGCTTACTCACATGCTTCTTAACTACCTGGGTTCACTATCCCTTCAGATATGATAAAAACTGACGCCACAGGGGGAAAAACAAATGCACATTTACATAGGCTTTTGTATAATAACTTCTCGGGGTTCACAGACCCTCTGGACTACATATATAAAGCACTTTGCTTTAGTGGAGTGAGAGCACAAACAAGACAAACTCCCTACACAGTCTGATCAGAGCACTGCCCAGTCCAAAGCCCATGTGTGCACTGCCCACCTTGTTCCTACTCTCCCTAGTGATGAAATTCACAAACCCAGAGTTCTATTGGTTAAAACCAGCCCACTCTTCCCATGTTTTTTAACTGAAAACAAACTAAACATCATAGCCAGAGAGAAAAGAGAAGGGCACTCCAGTAGAAGTCAGAAGAGCTTTATTCTCATTCTGGCATAAGTGCCAACCAATACCTCCTACCTTATCTGCAGGATATTACAGGCTCAGGTGAGAGAGAATCTGTGACCCACAAAGACTGTTCCTCATCAAAAGATAACTGGGGTCTGAGCTGGGTCTTCCACCATGGAACAGCAACTTATCCCCCCTTCAGAAATCCTAAAACCTTTTCTCATTGACATTAGTGTAATTAAGACAGTACAGTCTACGAAGAATTACAAAAGGATGCTAATGAACCATTTCTTTAGTTTCTCTTCCTTGCTAGGTCAGCTACACTTACCCACAACTAACAAAAGAGAAAAATGAAAATACCTCTTAGATAGAAACATTCAAAGGCTTGTTATCAAAAAACATTTACTATTAAGAACCAAAATATCAGGGAAGCTGGGATGGTTAAGCATGTTAAGCACTCACTTTGCAGCCCTGGGGACTGAGAATCGAATCCTAGCCCCAGCCCATGCAGGAAGCCCCCAGTTCAGTTTTTGGCCCCCGGGGTTTGGCTCCTGGCATACAACTATGGAGACTGCTCTGGGCCCTCCCCCTTCTCTCTGCTTCTCTCTGTCTCTGTCAAAAACAAATATTTTTTTAATCTATTCATTCCTTTTAAAATGACAGTTTCTGAACTTTTTCAAACAAAGATCCACTATAGGAAATAATCTAAAATTCTCATTAAATAGTTAAATATTTTAAGTCAACTCAGAGTATTCTGGAAAAGAAACAGAATTTGGGGTGTCCACACTGAGTAGCTGCAAAGAAAACTATTAACCATGTTGGAAAGACTGTAGCACATTCTCTGAGCGTTTTGTTGTCCACCATCCACATCCCCAGTGAGGTCAACAGTATGTACTCTGTGCTCACCACAGATGTCTGCCCAGGAACAGGGATCATGTCCAGGACTGAAATGGAGCCACTTCCTACACATAGCACAAAGGGCCCCCTGGAGGACACATCTTCTGCAGAACCCTTTGTGGTGGGCTTAATTTTTTTCTATGAGAGTTAGGGGGAGGAACAGGGTTAAAGCAGAGGACTTGAAGAGAATAAACTTGACTTAAGGCCTAGCTTTGTTACTTTTAGCTGTGGGGTGCTGAACAAATCACTTAGCCTCTCTGAATAACAGTATTCTCGTGTCTACAGTGGGGATATTACAATATCTACCTGCTGAGATTTTTGAAAGATTTAAATTAAAGCCATCTTGAATGTGAAGACACCCAGCATAGAACCTGGCACGTGGCAGCCGATCAAATCATGTTGTGGAAGCTGGGATGGCTCAGTGGGTTACGCACTCGCTTTGCAGCTCTGGGGACTGAGGATCGAATCCTGGCCTTGACCCATGCAGACCCATACGTTGAACTAGAGTGTGCTTCCCATGCAGGAGGCCCCCAGTTCAGTTCTCACCCTACGTGGCCCCTGCCCACCTGTGTGGAATGAAACCATGTAAAAAACTGATGACATACAACTATGGAGACTGCTCTGGGCCCTCCCCATTCTGTCTCTCTCTGTCTCTGTCAAAAACAAGAAAATAAATCTTAAAAAAAAAAAAAAATCATGTTGTTTATTCATTTCTCCCAGAACCCCTAATTCTACTTAATCACCAGCACCTCAGAGGGATGCCTGGAGACATGCCTAGGTGCCAGTTAGCACTCAACTTGTGTTCTCATCTTAATAATCACCAAGCAGGGTGCTTGTTCATTTTCCTCCACCCCCGAAATATTTTTAACTTCTTGTATTAAAAAATTTCACACTGGGGACACTGGGGTGGCTCAGTGGGCTCAGGGCTCGGCTTGTGGCCCAGGGCTCTGAGGATTGAATCCCAGCCCCAGCCTGTGTGGTCCCATATGATGAACTGGGGTGTGCCCCCAATCCTGTTCTTGCCAGACAAGCTTCCCATGTGAGAGGCCCCAGGTCCAGCTCCAGCCCCAGGCATGCTTCCAGCGTAGGAGGCCCCAGCTTGTGGGCCTTCCCAGCCTCGTTTCTGCCCTGTGCAGCCCGGTGCCCACCTGTGGAACAAAACTGTAGCGAAAAACTAATGTACGACTGTGGAGGATGCTCTGGGCTCTCCCCCTTATCTCTGTCTCTCTGTGTCGAAAACAATTACAATGAAAAAATAAAGCAACTATAATAAACAACTACCATTACTAAAAAAAATGTTAGCACAGCGAAATGGGGTCTACCTAACAAAGCAACTTACGAAAATGCAACCTTTTCCCACGAGGTGGTGCTGCACGTTCAAACTTCCCCTCAAGTTAATTTACCCTCAATATATTGATTTCTAAAGCAGGAACACTGACCGACGCCCCTCGGAAGAAGAAAGCAGCAGCGATGGGTCACCAAAAAAAAGTTAATTTATTAACAGTTCTTCCAAAAAGCAACACCAAAACAAATGAGATCATGCAAGATTCGGTCACCCGCTCACAGCGAGCGCGCCGTGGAGGGCAGTCCCCGCTGTCACCGAGCTTACAAATCTAGAGGACCCAACAGCACCTCTAGGCATACCAGTGACCCTAACCACCAAATACTTTTACAACTACTTTCACATATTTTTGAAAACAAAAGTACTCGTTTGTTTTCCGGAGGACAATTTCGTAGACTACGACGGGACGTTTACGCCGGGACCACCCTGTCTCCGACCAGCGCTCCGGGCAGGTGCCCCGTTCCCAAACGCGGCTACTCCAAGGCGTGCCCGAAGGCCGTGCCCACTTCGGGGCCGGGCCAGGTCCCTCCCGCCGCGGGGCCTCGCCCTCCTCCCGGCCGCGGGCCCTCGCCACTCACCAGGGCCGCGAGGCCCGGGGTCCGACTCCTCAGCGCGGCCAGCAAGCGCCGCGTCGCCCCTGGCGCCCCAAGGGCCGCCGCCATGGCCGCTGGCCCAGGGCTGCCCGGCGGACTGCCTGCCGCCGCCCACAAGGCCAGCCTCCTGTCCGCGGACAGCTCCCCGCTGCGGGCCAGGCCACCACCCGGCTCAGCCTGACGCCGCCGCGCAGCCCCAGAGGCCGCCCGACCCTGGCAGGCCGCCGGAGCCTCGATGCCAACGCTGCTGGCAGCGGGCGGGCGGGCGGGCGGGCGCAGTAGGCCCCCGCGCGCGCCCGCAGGCCCCCGCGCGCGCCCGCGCGCTCCGGCGCGTCTTCCCTGGCCGAGTGCGGGCTTTCACGCCGGTGCGGGACGCTGTCGCGACGCTGTGCTTGGCTCCGGTCCTCCGCTGCGGTGACCGGCCTCGGGTCGCCGCACACTCGCGGACGCTCTGGCCATGTTAGGCTCCTTCCTGGGCGGTGAGGCGAGCAGTCGGCGCTGGCGGCAGGATGTCCGACGCTGAGGCAGAGACAGAAGCTGCCGGTGGATGCTCGGGGGAGCCGTGAACCATAGTGAGTCAGGGCAGGGAGCCACAGGTTCGAATCTCAGCTCTGCTTTGCCAAGCTGGCTCATCCATATTTGCCTAGATAAAATAATCTAGAAAACATAGCTCATCGTGTGTCTAAAAAGACCCGCAGGTAAAGCACACGGTTAGCACTCGGGAGATACATATTGACAAATTTAGATAAATTTTTTTTTATTTTTGAGATCACTGTTTTCTTTTAAATATGCGTGTATTAATAGTCTCATCATTCTTTTTATTTGCTTTTTCTCTTTTGAGATTTAATCCACATAATAAAATTCATCCTTTTAAAGTATACAATTCGGTGGTTTTTAGAATATTCGTTTGTATCTTTAGCTTACTAAATAAGCAAATTAGTAATATAAGTAGGCTGACCATATTTGCTTGAGACAAAAACAGGATATTGAGATAACAAAAATGGGATGGGGCTATGTAGTATTTTGTATTCGTAAAAAAGTAGATAAAAGTTTTATTACATGAACAGATTGAGCTAACAGTTATTCTCCAGTGACAGGACTCATACAAAAATTTAGGTAGATATAGAGGGGGTCTGCATTTCACCACAACCATACTATGAATATTTCTCTGATGAAGTAATCTTACGCAGCAAATTTCGGTCTTTCAACACATAAAGGACTCCATGACACAGTTTTGTTTTACAACTTACATAGCTCTCACTGTCTAGATTTCCCCTTTAACCATATACTGTTCATAACAGAAAATATTATTTCAACAGGTGCTATACTTCCTGGAAAACAAAGAATAAACCCTACAATATTACAAAAGTCTTGGAAGTCTAGATGTTTTTTTGCTCATTTCAGAAAATAGCTTTACCCATCTATCAAATACAAAAATGTTTTATTTCAAATATCCAACTGCCTCATAATTGTAGCTTTATGAGGGTCCACTGATTAAATGCACAAGTTTCTTCTGTTTCTGTGTGGTGATGAGTTCCTCATTCAGGCTGTGCTGTATTTCTTTCCATTCAGGTGTCTTCCTTAGTGGCACCCACTTGAACTTCTGGGAGGGCCCAGAGCAGCCTCCATAGTTGTACATTATTAGTTTTCCAATACAATTTCACTCCACAGGTAGGCGTGGGTCTGTGCAAGGCAGGAACCAGGCCAGGAACCTCAGTCAAGCTGGGGGCCTCCCACATGGTAAGCTTGCAGGGGGCAAACCCCAGGTCAGCATATGAGTCTGCACAGGCCAGAGCAGGATACATTCATCGGACCCCGGGCTGCAAGATGAGCACTCAACCCACTAAGCCATCCCAGCCTCCCCTCAGTGTTTTTCTATACTGCACTTCCACTTGTTGATATATTCTAAGCGGTTTCATAAAAATTTTCAACTACTTCAAAAAACATAGCTGCATTAACTACTCTTGAATCCCCTAAATTTTCAGTTTTTTAACATCAGTAGGTACAAACTTGTCACTTTTTCTGCACTCTAATTGTTTACAATATTTTCAATGTTCATGGCTACTTCTATAGTTGAAATCTTTTTCATTTAAGCTAGTATAAGTTTGGAACGTAGACACTTGATCTCTTGCAAATGACAACCACAATTTCAAACGGATTTTCCACCCATTTTCACAACATTACAGCGTTTTTCCTGAGCCCATCAAGCATGCTTAAATTCTGTCAACTGATGGACCCAAGAATAAAAACCTTGTATTTCCATGCTCTAACAATAGAGCCTAATTGTTTCCTGAAAAGTCACAAAAGCTTTTCAGTTCTTCCAACTCTGTGTATATGTGTAAGTATTTGTGTATTCTCACTCTAAAACATTACATACCAATTGGTAAACAGTGGACAGCACACTGGAGACAGTTGTGTATAATGGGAGCCCCACAACCAAAGCCCATAATCAGCCTTTTCACACGCTGAATGGGGCTTAGTGACAGTCTCCTGAATTCCCTGCTGCTGCAGACAAGCAAGGGGGCGGTGTCTGTTGGTAGCTCAAGAAGCCTGGTCCTAACTGGATAAAGTCAAGGAAACTTCCTCTTTCATCACACTAGTAGTTTCACTGCACACATTGATTAGCACAGAGCTTTATGATAAACAACCTATCTTCAGTTTTTTACAAAGAATTAAAAAATGGGACAAAATTGACATATTAAAATGACAGGATGGTTGAGAAAGATGGGGAAAAACAGCATACATATGGTCAGCCTAAATATTAAGAAATTTTGCAGATACAGCAGTACACTCAAGAATTTATTTTAAAGGATGAATCCATTTAAGTTTAACTTAGCAGTTACTAGCAGTTTTATTTCCCATATAGATTAGGTAAAAATAAAGCCTTTTAGGGATACTGGGATGGCTCAGCGGGTTGCCTTGCTTTGTAGCCACGGGGTCCGAGGATCAAGCCCCAGCCAGTGCAGACCCATGTGCTGAATTGGGGCAGGCTTCCGGTGTGGGAGGCCCCCGGTTTGGTTCCCACCCTATGGTCCCACATCAACCTGTGGAATGAAACTGTGTCAAAACTAATGATGTACGGCTGTGGAGACTGCTCTGGGCCCTCCCTCCTCTCTCTGTCAATAAAATAAATCTTGGGGATGCCAGGATGGCTCAGCAGGTTAAGTGCTCGTCTTGCAGCCCCAGGGTCCGAGAATTGAATCACTGCCCTGGCCTGTGCGGACCCGTATGCTAAACTGGGTTGTGGCCCCATTTGGTTCTCACTAGAGCAAGCTTCCCATGTGGGAGGCTCCAAGTTTGGCCCCCAGCTTGTGGGGGCGTGCCCCACATGCAGGAGACTCCCCAACCCAGTTCCCATCCTGTGTAGCCCCCCACCCCACCCCCCACCCACCTGTGTGGGATGAAACCATGTCAAAAGCTGATAACATACAACTATGGAAACTATTCTGGGTCCTCTCCACTTCTGTCTCTCTCTCTCTGTCTCTTTCTGTCAAAAACAATAAATCTTTAAAAAAAATAAAGCCTCCGGAAACTATCTAATTGTTACCAATCAATGTAACCCCAATAAATTTAACAATAAAAAAATAAAGCCTTTTACTTCAACAAAGCCTAAAATTCAGACTTATGGCCCAGCCCACCTTCTTCATTTTTGCCCACTTGAAAACTCTGGAGGAATCTTGCTGGAGAAACTAACCAAATGCCACTGGTCTCAAGGCATTTATCTAAGATACTCTGGATCTTTGCATGATTCCTCATGTGGACAAAAACTAGGGGTGGAATTAAAGGTTGTATTTCCAATATTTACCTTGGGTGTTTATGATCATGAAAAATGCTCTACAAACTTGCTCATTAAACTGACAACTGAAAAATGAACTGGTAGTTGTGAGGTAACAAGTTAAAATCCTGTGATATGATTTATAGCAAGAAATATATATTTGGCCTTCCCTAAGTGTTGAGAATGGTAAAGGTGTCTTCCTTATGTTAATGAGTTGATTTTTGGAAAGCTGGTGGCCTATGGAGCCAACCACATAATTAGAGGGTAGGAACTTTCAGTCCTATACCTGGACTTCTGCAAAGGGAAGAGGGGCTGGAGGTTGTATCGATCGCCAATGGCTAATAATTTAGTCAGTCATGACTTATGTAATGAAGCCTCCATAAGAACCCCAAAGGACAGCTCATCACCTTATCTGGAGTTCCATGCCAGGGAACCAGAATGCTCACATGTGCCACCATGCGGGGCTCTAAATTCCATGAGAACAGAAGCTCCATTGTTCAGGACCTCACCCTATCTGTGTCATCTGACTGTTGATTTGTATCCCTTAATATCATTTGTAATAAACTTGTAATCTAGTGAGTGAGTAAACAGGTTTTCCTGAGTTCTGTGATCTGTTCTAGCAAATTAATCTAACCCAACAAGGGGGTCGTGAGACTCTGTTTTATAGACAGTCTGTCAAAAGCACAGGTGATACCTGTGCTTGTGACTGGAGTCTGAAGAGTGGAGGGGGCAGTCAGGGGCAGCCTTGTGGGACTGAGCCCATAACCTGTGAAACCTGATGCTATCTCTGGGTACAGTGTTAGAACTGAGTTGAATTCTTGGACACCTTGCTGGTGGGAGTGAACTGTTTGTTGGTGAGGAAAATCCCAGCATCACTACATCAGAAATTGGTTCTGGGAACCCCTTTCAACTCCCCTCCTCATTTTCAGTAAGTTTACTAATCATTTCCTTTCTTAACACACTACGAGACTGTGAAGTCTCAGCTGTAGTCATGAAAGCAGCAGCAGGATGCTGATAGGGTCCAGGGTGATGACCACCCCCAGGTTGAATGCTCTGCCCTCATGAAGCTCTTCAATAAATAGGATTTAGGGGAACCCAGGATGGCTCATGGGTTAAGTGCTTGCTTTGCAGCCCCGGGGAACAAGGATTGAATCCCAACCCCGGCCCGTACAGACCCATATGCTGAACTGGGGTGCACTTCCCAAGCAGAAGGCCCCCAGTTCTGTTTTCTCACATACACACACACACACACACACACACACCAGTGTGGCCCCTGGCTCAAAGGGGCGTGCCTCCCACCCCAGCCTAGTTCCCGCCCTGTGCAGCCCCCACCCACCTGTGTGGAATTAAACCATGTCGAAAACTGATAACATACAACTATGAAGATCACTCTGGGACCTCCCCCTTCTGTCTGTCTCTCAAAAACAATAAATTTTTAAAAACAAAAAAAGATTTAAGTTCCTTAAAGATTTCCTGGGCACAACCTCTGCAGTAGCTACATTGGGAAAGGCAGTCTCCTGTCTTTCAACCCCTGCTGAGCCACATAAGAATGGGCATTAAGCCTGGAACACTTCCCTACCAATAAAAAGCCCACACAGCCTGGGCCAGGCTTATCACTTGTGTAGGAATATCCTGCCCTGTTTCAGACTCAATGTGTGCTCCTTTATTCTGCTTGAATATGTATGTCAGTGGCCTGGGGCATGCCCCCAGCTTTCAGTATTTCAGACTCCATGGGGGAGGGGGAGGGGGCCTTCTGTTGTGGCACCACAGGGGCGTGCAATGGTAGGCAGTTGGCTACTGGGGCATCCACTAGCGATGTGGGACTGATGCACACTATTGAAGTGGATCTTGCTGTCTTTTTCTATATAAAAACTTTGTTCCATCCAATGCTTTCCCTCAACACCAGTGCTTCCCGCTGACTTTCTGTACACTTGACCCTCCCCTCCAAGAACAGTCCTATTCCACATTTCCCTCTAGGGGAACACCATATAGCTTGTCTCAGATAGGTATCATAAGCAAAGCCATGGATCTTTTGGTCATTCTAGGAGTCTTTCACATACCCCAGACTAGAACAGGGCCCCATTATATCCAAGGAAATTAGATATATAATCATAAATCTAGCAAAAGAAGACAGGTACTAAGTAATCCTGAATCTACTCAAAGGCCTATTATGTAGCCATGGTTAGGAAAATAGCAACAGTGAACAATTTATCATTTGGTAAGCATAAAAAAGCCTACCATACACAAGGTGCTAATTATGAATACAATGATGGAAAACACACATAAGAGAAAGACTAGAGGAAAATACATACCATGACCCCTTCGACCATGGCATAGAAGCAGAGCAGGGTACCACCCCACATATGCTGAGGTCTGAAGCTGAGTCTACCACTGGAAGCTGCATGCCCATAGTGTCCATCTGAATTTTAGGGATCTTTTAGAAACAGCTTTCCAAAAAATTTATATAAATTACATGTCTCTTTTCTACATGTGTCCTAAAACTAGGCTAGAATCAACTTGTGGGCAAGAACAGTGTTTTATATTTCTTTTGGCTCTCATTAAACCTACCAGTGTTAGGAACATTTTTTTTTTAACTGGGCCATTTTAATGTTCTTTATAATAGAATAAATAGTTCTTTTGATGACTACAGACATATAAGTGTTTGGTAGTACTCAGAAACATCACAATAAAGGTGGTTTTTCCAACTGGTATACAGTGTATTGTTTTCAATAATAATGAGTTACTTGTATGAAACTACTGTCAAACCAGTAAGACTGCATTTATGCATCCATCATTTTCAGGATTGCTGGTAACCTGGGCATATTTTCCCCAAATAACCCTGCCTCCTTGTGTCATAAGGCCCAACTCACTCACATTCACCTCAATGGCTGTACCTTTGGTAAGAACACCCAAAGATGTATAAAGTGAGGATAAGGGATTTTTCTTTATACCAAGTATTAGCAGGCAAAGGTGGCTTTCAGTTCAGTATGTGTTACATAGGCCATCCTGAAACATAAGCCCATTGGCCTAATGAATCTTTCATATTTAGGTGGTTTTTGAGTAAAGCCATCTCTAACAAAGCAGGCTTTTGTAACCATCCTCTTCCACACTTTCTTCTTTCTCTTTTCTGTTCAAATAACTTTTAATAGCTATTTCTCTGTGGACACAAACTATGGGCAAAGGGACTTCCCACTTTCCCATTTCGTTTCTGTTTAATCATATTGAAAAGTACTTTAGCTCAGGACTGCCCCTCTCTGTCCAGTAGATATGCAGGTACTACTCCTTGTGGAGTCTTTTCATCATTCTTTTGTTTAGTGTTTCTCTTTTCATGTACCTTGATAGTCTTTTTCATTTGTATTTTGTCAGCATGGTACTGTTTATGGTAGAGCTTAGCTTTAAGATCAATCATCTTTTTTGCCTTCTTTAAACATTCAGGCACCTCTCAACCTTCCCTCTTCCTCTTTTTTTCATGGTAATCCAAACAGTATCCATAGTGCTTACGGTGTAACTCAATATGTTCATTTTGTGGCATGTTCCCACCGCTGACACTGGACACAGTTTCTCTGGCACGAAGAAGCTTTCAACTTTCAGGTCTCAGAAACTTACAAGCCAACTCCACGCAACTCGCAACAGGAAAAGGTAGGAACATTTTAAGGTTCAATTAATGCATGCTAGTTGGATAACTATCACTAAAATTTAAGTTATGCTAGCATAGAACTGATAATAAAGAAACTTTATGTATGATCGTAACATTTGCTCCTAACATCTGCCTCACCCAACAATTCCTTAAACCACTTCAGTCTTTTAGTGAAAATGAGATCAAAACACCAAGGTATTTATTTGATTCTTTTATTTTCCCATCAGTTGCTACTTGTAAGGTAACACTTATCGATTCTAGTTATTCTTCCCACAACACTTTCCTGCTTATAGAGAGAGAAACTGCAAATGAATGGAAAACCAACCTTCTTAGACATATATAAGGAATCAAGAGTTTTCTAAAACTATAATCTGAAAGTCCTATTTCTGCCTTCTATAAAGTAAGCATACTGTCATTCTATTCACTATTCTACCAGAACACATCACATTTTCAAACTGGATTACTCCCTTTAAATATTGGATTATGTTCAAGTAGTAAAAACAAGAATGGTGATTCCATTGAATATTTTTGCATTGGCTTATTGCAATACTAGTTAAAACACCAGTTTATGATTTTTTTACACATTCCACAGTCCAACAAATGTGCATGATTCTTTTAATTTGACAAGTTGTATATCAACATTTCATTGAAGAAAATGTATGAAATTGCAGCATTAATTTCTGAAACGAAGGATTGAAATTCCTTTTTCCAACTTCTTTCAGTCCATCCTTACTCTACATGTTCCTGCTCTTGTCCTGGAATTAGCCACCGAATACTCTCAGTTCGAATGGTAGCATACATAATAAAACTAATTAAGAAGAATAAAGAAAATACAAGCAACCAGTCCACGCTTTTTATCAAAGTGCTGGGAAGAGGGCCTATTTGGTCAGCTTGAGTTACTACCACATTTTTCTTGGCTTCTATACCTGAAAGAGAAATCAATTGTTTCAAATCGGATATAAAACACCCCCTACAAATCTTTCTGAAGTACTTTGTATGGTATGCAAAATGACATGCAGTCTTAACACCACTGCTAACATATCTGGGATATATTTCACTTACCTGTCGGTGTGATTTGTAACTTGTCTTTCTCCCCACTACATCAAAGAAACAAAAATCTATGCAGCTGTTCAAAGCTGAAAGACTAGAATTTCTGTGAACTTATCAGAGGGGTCTTGGTGCATTGTAAGAGTTGTCTTTTGTTCTCTTTGAGACCAAAGTTTAACAAGTAACCAGTAAAGCTACTTTCAGGAGTCTAGGATGTTTTCATAGGTTAAGTAAAGCTAAATTCAAAATGTTTTTAAATAAATTTACTAAAAGAATTGTTGTAACAACTAACATCACTGGGATCAGGGATTACCAAAGATGCAGTGACTCCCAGATTTCATTTGTATCCTAGATTTTTCTCAGAGTATTGAATGAACAAAATGGCTCCTCTCCATATAATCTAAATGACAGGGCTTGGACTAGCTAATCACCTGGTAACAAGCCTTTTACTCCTATGCTGTAACTCAGCTCTTTGTTCTTTAGTGTCAAGTATAAGTGATTACATGCAAGTTAACATATATGGAAGGTATGTTATAATTTGTATTTACTTCAAATGAATATACTTCAGGAAGAGGAGGGGTACTCATAATTGAGGTGTTAAATCTTTTGAGGAAGGGATTTTTCCATTGAAGGACATTTCTTCAATATACTGTGCTCAGACTTTTCAAGAGTTAAAAATAAGGCTATCTGGTTTGACAAATATTAAGAAATTAAAACAGCATCTGCAAATGGATCAATAAAAGGAATACTATATAGCAACAACAACAACAAAACACAACCATATGTAAAATTGCCAATGAATCCCATAGATGTAATGGTGAATAAAATAAGTCAGACACAAACAATATATACTTTGGCTCCATGAATATGAAGTTCACAAACAGGTAACACTAGTTTATGGTGGTTATCCTTGGGGAGAGCAGGAGCAATGGTGCTAACGCAGGGCTGGTAATGTTTTCTTTCTGGATCGGAGAACTGGCTACCCAAGGTGTTCACTTTGTGAAAATTTATCACCTAGTTCACTAATTGCTGATCCATATTTTTGTATGAATGTTATACTTAGATGAAAAATGTATATAAAAAGGTATCCATGGGTATACGGTATGTGAATTATACAGGGTGTCCCCCCAAAATGTATACACACTTTAACAGCTAATAACATACATAATTTTCTCTTTTTTTCAGGTTTAACCAATTTTAAATAATGGGTGAAGTTTGGTGAATGTAGAATACCCTGGTATACCCTCCATGTTCACCAGAAAACCTCACACCACTGACTTTTTTTTATGTGGATACATAAAAGATAAAGTTTACGGTACAAAACTGGCAACAGTTGATGAAATGAAGACAGCCACTAAACAAGTGAACAAATACTGAACAAAATGATTCTTGATGTTTGTGATTCCATTGCTTCACATTACCAGCAGTGCCTGGACCACAACAGTCATCAGTTTGAAAACAGATATTGACAAAAAAAATTCATTTCTATAGATTTTTTTTTTTTTAATAAATTATATGTTAATAAAGACTGACTTTATAATCATTCAAAATGTGTTTATATTTTTTGGGACACCCTGTATCTCAATAAAGTTGTCTTTTAAAAAAAACATGGGGGGGAAGCCGGGATGGCTCAGTGGGTTAAGCGCTCACTTTGCAACCCTAGGGACCGAGGATCAAATCCCGGCTCCAGCCCGTGTGGACCCATCTGCTGAACTGCAGTGTGCTTCCCATGCAGGAGGCCCCCAGTTCAGTTCTTGCCCACCGGTTTGGCCCCTGGCTTGAGGGGTGTAACTCCCATGTGGGAGGCCCCCAACCCAGCTCCCACCCTGTGTGGCTCCCACCCACCTGTGTAGAACAAAAACATGTAGAAAACTGATGAAGTTCAACTATTGAGACTGCCCTGGGCCCTCTGTTTCTCTCTGTCTCTGTCTGTCTCTGTCAAAAACAATAAAATACATCTTAAAAAAAAAAAAAAGACAAAACAAAACACGTACCTAGGGAAAGCTGGGATGGCTCAGCGGGTAAAGCGCTCACTTTGAAGCCCAGAGGACCGAGGATTGAATCCCGGCCCCGGCCCATGTGGACCCACATACTAAACTGGGGTGTGCTCCCAGTTCAGTTCTTGCCAAGACCTATGCAGGAGGCTCCCGGCCCAGTTCCTGCCCTACGCAGCCCTGTGCCCACCTGTGGAGTGAAACTATATGGAAAACTAATGTCAACTATGGAGGCTGCTCTGGGCCCTCCCCCTTCTCTCTGTCTCTCTCTGTCTCTGTTTCTCTCTGTCAATAATCAATAAAATAAATCTTAAAAAAAAAACCACGTACCTTAACAGTACAGATTTGCAAATAGATTAGCCTAATCAAGAAGTTCAAATTGAAGACATGAAACATCATCTCTCATGACCAAATTAATTTAGTATAAAAATATAATTGATGGTGAAAGTATAAAGTATAAAACCACTGTTAAACCTCTCTTCTATCATTAATAGCTTCCTTGCCTCAAAACTGCAATGGAACAGGGTGTTGGTACTCTGCAGAAGTTCATTCAGATGGTACTGAGTTTGAGGCTGAGCAAATGTTTATGTGGCCTCCTTAAACCAGCTTTTGTGATGTTATTATTTGTGAAGCAAATAGAATAAAGTGATTTTTTTCAAACAAACAAAAAGAAGTTTTACATCTCAAAGCCATTTGAATCCTTCATTTAAGGATAACAGC
The DNA here is from genome assembly GCA_004027555.1 of Craseonycteris thonglongyai. Lineage (NCBI taxonomy): Eukaryota > Metazoa > Chordata > Mammalia > Chiroptera > Craseonycteridae > Craseonycteris > Craseonycteris thonglongyai. Next base: position 20,469 of record PVKE010008385.1, on the reverse strand, counting down.
ATATCGGAACCCACAGAAGGCACATACTTCCAGCCCTAAAATATCTTTTTCTACAGTGTATTAACTTCCACATACCTGTCTGGTTAAAAATGAAGATTTTCAGCGTTTCCAATGTTCGGTCTGTATGATTAAATCTAGCCATTGGTTTGGCTCCTTGAAATAACAAGATGTTAGGAACAGCCACGGTGCCAAACCTGGTAGAAAGGCTGTTAAGAGAACATCAGAAAACCTGAATTAATAGAGGGCTTTCTCACACAATTATCATATCAGAACGGATGGCAATAAATCAGAAAGGATCTGTTCTATGTGATCTATGTGACTTGTAGTTGTTTCTGACCTCCGCCCTTTGGGTAATGGTTGGGGGCATTCCTATTCTGAGTTGCTTTCTATTACAATATGGAACTACCCATGACACAATTATTCCACTATTTAAGTTCCTAACTGCTAAAATAGATCAGACCAGAAAGTTCTAATTCATGGACAAAGCACACTGTGTCAATTTACTTGACAGGAGACATTTCAAACTCTCCAGAATGTACATCTCCATCCCTCATAAAAATTTCAATTTATATTATGGTAAGCAATTAGTTTGGTAAATTGGCACAAAGGAGTCTATAATCTAACAAACACACCAGGAAGTTCACAGTTAGGGCAGGATGATTTGGAAGTAATACAACCTCAGCGGTTTTGTTTCACCTTGACATAATACAGAGCAGTGATATAAGCTCCAAGTCTAAACACTCTGGGTTCAAGCCTCAGCTTTGCCACTGAACCAGCTGTGTGACCTTTGGGCAGGTTACTTAACCTCCTGAATACTCAGTTTCCCCCATTAGTAAAGTGGTAATAATGGATAATCAGGATTTTTTTCTTTTGTAAACATGCTGTAATTTAAGTATTAACATATGAGGGAAATACAAGTCCCATGCCATATAATAAGAGCAAGTATCCCCTGTTATCCATAATTAAGGCACTGTATCAGGCACTGAGAAGGATGTATAAAACAAAGCAGATGATAAACCTGCAGGAATGGGGGCTGGGAGCGGGTGTGATAGTACCAGACCCAAAACCAAAGAGTACAGAGCAGGTGCTGGGAGCCAGCCCAGGGCTTGCAGGCAGTGGAGAGCCCAAAGCTGGACACTGACCAGAACTGTCCTTTCCATCAGTCTGTTCCCTTGGACCAGGCCAGTTAGATATTTCCTTGAAGCCCTTGTGAGAATTACTAATTTATTGGGCAATTTCTTTCTTTATGAATAGTTTCAGGTAAACACTGGAAGTTACCTTACCCACACTAAAAATCAGTGGAGTGCAAATTAATAAAGTTTTACTCAACTTTATTTTTACCACCAACTTGATTGACCACCATCCAGACTTTCAAAATTCATTCACACACACTTTGCTGTGACCTGCTAAGGAGCATCTGATTTAGAAGAGAGGGGAGCACACAGTTTATAACCCAGATACAGTCATAGCACTTAAATATGTAATATCTGAACAAAGTTCTCAGTAACTTATTTTATTGAACATTTAAAAAGGATAAAAGCCCACTGAACAGTATTAAAAATATACATAAAACAAGGGTGTCATTTTAAATGGCTAAATTTATACATTAAATTAATTTTATTAAATGTCCTCTAACAAATATTCATGGAAGAATAAATGTAAGAAAGAAAGAAAAGAAGTTAAGAAAAGTAAAAGAAGAAAGAAATCCTAAGTACACACAGGAAGGAGGTGCCAAGAGTTAGGCTGCCAGGAGTGGGGACCAAAACTGCAGGTCAAAGTCACCAAGATCTGACTTGTGATACTAATTTTGCCAGGACCCTATACCATTCTCTGGCTCCTCCCCTGCCATTAGGCAAAGCCACCCTTCAATTCCACCACACAGAGAACAGTCCTCTTTTTTCTCAAGGGGCCTCCAGAAAGTGAGCCACCAGCTTCCTCGGGCATTTGGCACACCAGTACTCACTCATTCACAGCTGCCTTTCCCTTCCTTCGATCCCTTTGCAAAACTCATGCCCACCACTTCTGCTTTTCTCTTAACACATTAAAACCTCTAATACTGCCACCATCACCCCAAAGGATGAGATGGAAACCCCACAAAGGGAAGATACCTGCTGTGCTGAGATGCATCCAATGCCAAAAAATGAAGAGCTGGAAATGCCCGGGGCAGAGAATTAAAGTGAGGGGCCAAACTGGCAGAGAATCGGCACCATGGAGTGTAAAAAAGGACTAGCGTGCAGTCACTACCGTTGGGGTTTAGAAAGTCCATAAGGTCCTATGGCAAAAGAAACAAATGTTAAAATCAGCAGTAAGTGTACATTTTTCTGGAAGGAAACCCAAAAAACAGGAAACACTGCTGCCTCCAGGAAGATGAGGTGGAGCAAGGATAGGAGGAAGACTAGTGTATCTCCTTAAGAACTTTTTAGATTTTGAATCACATAACTCCATCAATCAGCAGAAAAGTACTACCAAATGACACGTTACAAACTTTTCTCCAAGCTTTCTTAATATTACTATTGAACAATTTTCATATTTTTCATAATTTATCCATTCAAATATGAGGTACTCAAAGGGTACATACAGTCCACTGATCCAACCTTTGAATTGTGCATCTCACACAACCTAATGACATTATTGAGGTACAGTGACCTCAGGCCCAAACTATCATCTCAGTAGACTCAAGTCTGTACTAAGCAGTCAGATCAGTGTATTTGACCAAAGGTTAGTTCAAGTCAAGGGTGCCCCTTCCATCCCTTCCACTACCCGAACTCAGATGCTTAAACTGCTCTCTTCTGGTCATGTATATGAGATTTGTGAGACAAGTTCCACAGAGCTGAGGCACACTGTTTACCAGGTACTGAGGGGAGGGTGTGAGGACAATGCTGGCCCTGCACATACCATCCGTGCCCTCATTTAAAATAAGCAATCACAGGGGAAGCTGGGATGGCTTTGTGGGTTCAGCACTCACTTTGCAGCCCTGGGGACCGAAGATCGAATCCTGGCCCTGGCCCATGCGGACCCATATGCTGAACTGGGGAGTACCCCCAGTTCGGTTCTCAGCGGGGTGAGACCCCGGCCCAGTTCCTGCCCTGTGCAACCCCACGCCCACCTGTGGAATAAAACTATGTGGAAAAACCAATGATGTGCAACTATGGAGACTGTTCTGGGCCCTCCCCCTTCTCTCTGACTCTGTCTCTGTGTGTCTCTCTCTCTGTCAAAAACAATAAAAAATAAATCTTTAAAAAAAATAAAATAAGCAATCACAGCTTTCAGAGCTCAGATTTCTTCTCTTACATAATAAGCAGACGTCATTCTTCTTACTTTCTGATTTAATAACCCTACAGAAACTGTAGTCATTGGCCCAGCATTCTCTTTGGAATCACCATTTATCCAAATAGCTGGAAAAGCAGGGCTGGGTTTGGGACAATTGTCTTAGTTGTCACTCCAGAGTATAAATACTGGATTCACACTCTGGAGGAAAGAAACATTACATCAATATAACATACTTCCCCAGGGCATTACTAGTCTAAACAATGCTAAATACAATTTTGGTGAATCAGATATTTTTCAGTGGCTTCTGGTATGATTCTGATGTCAACCAGCTATCTGTCCACTGGGATTTTTATCATGAAGCTTGGTGGTCAGATTACCCCAAGGATGATTAGGTAGAAGCTGCCCAAAAAGCAGAATGGACACTAGTTTTATCTCATTTCACTACAAACATCGCAGAGAGTAAAGTCCATTTTCACTGATACAGCCATTAAACGCTATCTCACAATACGATCAAGATTATGACCCTCCATTTGAAAGCTGATAGAGCATTAAATCTCAAAATCAATGTGCTGAAAAGGATAAAAGTATTAACTCATTTTGTTCTTACCTGTGACATATTTAAAATTTTCAGGGTGAGATTTTCGAGTCCTGTGACGTTTCTCTCCTCGCAGTTCACCTTGGGGGATTTCTGACTGTCGGTGTGATTGGAGTCCTCGGTGGAGGCTGGGTCAGATTCCACCACTTCTGGCTCCGTGTCATCCTCCTCTGCTCTGTCCCTGAAGCTCGCTCCAGTGCTGTCCAGAGAGAAAAGGCTCTCTCCCAGGTTGATGTTGCACTGAGAGTCCTTGTCCCCTCCAGCCTCGCAGGTGCCTCCGCTGGGCTCTGAGCTCAGTTTGTCCTCAGCTTCCCCAGGAATTACAGACAACATCACCATGTGGTCATCTTCAGTGTTCAGCCCCAGCACTGCTTCGGCCTCTTCTGATGACGTGTCCTGGCCCACTGGGCTTTTTGAGGAGGGCTCCTTTTCACTCATGTACACAGCCCTCACCTGGAGAGGGCGAGCAGGCTGCTTCCCTGACCATACGTGACCAATTTCCTCTGCAACTAAAACATGCCACCATGTTCAAAGTCATAGTTGACTTCCAAATAAATAAACACCAAAGAATTATAGTTCTCCTCATATATGAAATTTTCCCCTACAGAGAAAAATGTTATCTGTCCCATTAAACTATCACAGAGCCAACCACAATTCTCCAGGTCATAAAAAAGGTCACAAGGAGATACTAAATTAATGAATGTCAAACAAATAAGTGGATAAAACACACAGCTTCAAGTAAAACACGTGGCTTGCCATGTGGATTATAAGCAAAAACATTCCCATGCAGACATCTAATTGAGAAAATACAATACAAACATTTTAACATTTTCCCTTGTTTGATAAGAATACCCAAGTATTATAGCTTTAAGGAAGATTCTACAATGGCAAAGCATCTTTGCACATAACAGTTCTGTAAGATGGGTAGGGTAGGGTTATCACTCCCACTTAATACACAACCACACTGAGGCACAGAGAGGTTCAGCATAATTCCCAATGGCACATAGCTAGCAAGCAACAGAGCCAGGTCTAGGAGTGCCCAGCAGTGTAGGAGCAGAAGCAGGGAGAAAAGGAGGACTCTCACCCAACTTTGGAGCCACTAATTAGGGCTTGGGCAAAATGCTCAGATAAGGGGAGTTCTGGGCAGTCTCACATGTTTATTTAGCAAACTCTACTCACCCCTGTAGCAAAGACTCCTGCCCTCTAACTCTCATTAACTCAACAACAGCTGTGAGATTCTGTGCCAGGCACTAACTAGGGGAAACAAATGAGCCCAGCTGTACTCACACAAGCTCACCATGTGGCTAGTAATGACCTCTGCCAACCCACCAGCATTGCCAGAGCATGAATGACCAACTAGTTCCAGAGTTGGGGAGGGGTCTGGGAGCTTTATAAGATATGCACATTAGGATAAGGTCTCAAAGAACATGCCCATGGAGATCTGCAGATTCATTCAGCAATTTAAAAACTTTCACTGGGAGTTCTGCTTCTGGCTAAGATGGAATACCAGATCTACCCTCCCTCCTGAAACAAGCCAAAAGATAGCCAAATATGTGAGATAACATATTCAGAAGACTAGCTATCAGGCAATGAAGGACAGTGATCCCTGAGAAATAGGAAGCAAATAAAGAGAGCCCTACAATGGCTCTAGCTTACTGCCTGAGGTGTTCCCACTGTGGTTCAGGGAGGGGAAACCCAGGCAGAGCCTAACAGACTCAATGAGTTGAGGAGATGGAGCTGAGGATCCAGGGAGACAAAGGAACCAAGAGTTTGCAGGCCAGAATTTGGGAGATGGGAGCGCTGTAGAGCGAAGACTCCAGAGATTTGCAGAGGGCCCACCCTGCCCAGCTCAAGTATACTAGTCAGCTGATACATGTGAGTAAACTACCTACCCAAAGACAGGGAAAGAACTACACAAAAGCATTAGGTCAACGGTGCACAACAGTACCCAACAGTATCTACTCACACAGAGCTAAGAATACCTGTTTCACCAGCTGGATTGGGAAACCTCGTATTTCACGGGGCACTGGGTAGAGTACATAAAAAGGATTTGCCTCAGTAATGGGGCACAATTAACCCTGGAGTAAGTACAGATCTGCTCTCATCTAGCAACCCTCAAAGGCAAGGATCAAATTGTTTTCAGCAGAGGTCAAACTTCACTGTATCCCAAGACAAGTTCAGGAATATTCATAGGCATACTAAAATATCCAGCAGTCATCAAGGTAAAATTCATGTCTGACATCCAATCTAAGTTCTTCAGGCATGCAAAGAAGCAGGAAAATATAATCCATAGTGAGCAGAATAATCAACCAATTGAAACTGAGCAAAACTTGCACAAAGGTCAGAATTATTAGACAAGGATATTAAAACAATAATTATAAATGTATTAAAATGTTCACAAACTTAAGTAAATATAGAAACATAGGGTATAGAAAAAGACCCAAATTGTACTTCTAGTGATGAAAACTACAATGTCTGAAATGAAAACTGCACTGCATGGGATTAATGGCAGATTAAACAATACAGAAGGAAAGGATTGTGAACCTGAAGGGAGAGCAATAGAACCTATCCCAAATAAAACATACAAAAAAAAAAAAAAGGTATCCAAAACACATTAAGAGCATCATTGAGTGAGTTGTGGGGACAATTTCAAGTGGCCTAATGTACAGATAATTGGAAAGCGAAAAAGTATTTGAAAAACTAACCAAAACCTTTCCGAATTTGATGCAATCCATAGATGCAAGAAGCTCAACGAATTCCAAGCTCAACAAATTACACCATTGCACATCATAATCAAATTGCTCAAAACCAGTGACAAAGAGAAAATCTTAAAAGCAGCCAGAGAAAAAAAGACACGCTATGTACAGAGGAACAAAGATAATGATGACAGCAGATTTCTTGTGGGGAACAATGCAAGCAAGAAGAGTAGCATCTTTGAAGTACCAGAAAAAACTATAAACCTAGAATTCTATTCCCTGCAAAAACATCTTTCAAAAACAATGGCAAAATAAATACTTTTTTAGACATACAAAAGCTGAAAGAGTTCATTACCAGCAGACCCACATGACAAGAATTTTAAAGGAACTACTCAGAAGAAAAAATGATACCAGATGGAAATATGGATCCACACAAAAGAATGAAGAGCACCAGAAATGATCGCTACATGAATATACACAGTTCTTTCTGAACGTATACCTATGAAAACGACAACAAAGATGGGGCACTTGCTATGGGGAGGCAAAGGACTAAGGGAGGTTTCTGTTTTGGCTTTTAGGATATAGGAGAAACTAAAGGATATGTAAAGCAGATGCGAAAGCAGATGAGGAGGGAGAAGTAACAATATATGTTAGATGTGGCAGAGTACAGGGCTTGAGCAGCAAGGTGAGTCCTTAACAGAAGAGGGTCAAGCACTTCTGTAACTATGACCTAGAGAAGGGGCAAGGCGCCTGGGCAGGGAGCTCTGCCAGTTTGGTGGGGGTGGGATCACATTAGAGGGTTTTCTGTAGCGCTGATGAGCATGTACTGCTTGAATAATCACAAGAAAAATCAAACAAATATGTCTGCTGGGTTGTCCTCAAGACAGAGCAGAAAATGAAGCCAGAGAGGCTCAAAGTCTGGAGAAGAACAAAGGGTCCCAGGTTTGAAAGCCAATCCTACTCCCAAATGCCCCAGCTCCACAGAGATCTGATCTCTCTGAACCTAATGAACATACTGGGACCAGTTAAGTAAATGGAGAATGCTAACACCCTGAAGACTCTGGGGAGCAAAAACCAGGGCACAAGTTGGAATCTGGTGCTCTCTGATCACCTTCATGCAAAAATGAATAGATGTCCCCCACAAAAAATCAAAAGGGGGGAAACCGGGATGGTTCAGTGGGTTAAGCGCTCACTTTGCAGCCGAGGACCCCGGCCCCAGCCCGTGTGGACCCATATGCTGAACTGGGGAGCTCTCCCAGTTCAGTTCTCTCTCTGTATCTCTCTCTCTGTATCTCTCTGTATCTCTCTCTCTCTCTCTCTCTCAAAAATAAATAAATAAATAAACAAATTAAAAAAATCAAAAGGGAGTCTGAGTGATGCAGAGAGCTAGTAATTTAAGTTCACGAGTATAGTTTTTCCCTTTTATGAAAATATTTAAATTGACACTACAGATTAGGAACAAAAAAGTTCGTATGGCCTCAGATACTAGGTATTGGGAAGAAAGCAAACACTGAATTATCCCACATCAAGATAGAAATGATACCAATGTGACCTCCAAAAATTTAACAATTAAAAAATAAATTTAACAATAAAAAGAAAAATGTGAGAGCCATTGAACCCTCTCATGGTAATGCAACTTTTAAAAGAGATTGCTTCAGATTGCTCTGGGCCCTCCCCCTTCTCTCTCTGTCTCTGTCAAAAACAATAAAAATAAATCTTTAAAAGAGATTGCTTCATAATCTAAACAAACTGACTATAGCTTGTGCCATGCATGAAGCATAAATTACTGCAGCAAGGAAGATGTTTAGAGAACAAGAGTGGAAGCACCAGGCCAACTCCATCATGGAGTCCAGCCTAGGTTAACTCCTTCACACCATTCCAGTTTTTCTCAGAAGGCTCTATACCTGCCACAGGTTTTTTTCACAATGGCTTCTGTGACAGGGGAGCCAAATGCAGCAGGACCAAGAATATCTAGGGGTTGGAGGGGCCGTGACCCACACTTTCCACAGGAAATACTCAGTGCCCTCATCTAATAAGTGGAGAAAAGACCACTGACAAGCAGAAATTCACAGGGCTACTGTGAAAATTAAATGAGAAAAGATGTGTATGGTTCCTGGCACACAGTGCATTCCACAAAAGGCTACAGTGATAGTGATGAGAATAATGACATGAGTGATATTTATAACTCAAAGACATGGACTGGCACAACTAAGTTCTATTAATTCCTTTGCTAATACATTCTGGATCTATCCATTATTCTCAGCCCAGGCCACAGCCATCTCTGACATGGACAACTGTTGTAGCCACATCATTCATCTCAGCCCTCTGTTCCCACCTCCCGACTGTGCTCCTCACAGCAACCCAAGTGGAACTGAATGCTAAAGACAAATCTGGTCATGTCATTCTGCTAACACCCATTCAATGGCTTCCCCCTGCCCTCTGAATGAGTGTGCATTCTACATGGATACCAAGCCCGTGACATGGCCCCTGTCCACACTTTCAACTGGTGCCACCAGTTGAAATCACAGTCTCCTCTACCTGCCTCAGAAGCATCCTGATGGCTGTTTCTCTTCCCTCCATCCCCTCTTCTTCTGGCTAATCTGACTCAGCCTTCAGATCTCACCCTAATCTTCACCTCTGTAGGGTGAATATCACCTTCTCTGACCCTCAGACCAGAGGGGCCTCCCATTATAGCATCCAGTAATGCCTTGGAACTCTCCTTGAAGCATTTTCCACTCTTGTAATTTACTTAATTATCTGTAGTCATTTAGCACCTGCTTTCCCCTCACACAGGAGGGCCGACTTGTTTCTCTGTCTGGCTCACCACTGTACCATCAGTGCCCAGCACAGTGCCTGGCATATGATGTACGCTCCATAAGAACCTGCTAGTTGACTAATTTGGATGGGCATGGGTGTGTTGAAGCCCAGAGTTGGCTCCTGTTTCTTCACACCTGGACAGCACTGCCCCTGAAGTTACTCATCTGCCAGTGGTGCCCTTTGCAGAAAAAAAAGCTTTAGATTTTCAGCCACCCTGAAAAGGAACCAGCTAGTGAAGTTTCCACTGTCCTTGCTACATTCATGGCCTAGCCATGATGACTAATGACCCACCCTGTGGCCGGTGTTATGCTCAGGTCTGCATGAAGGTGACCCTGACTGCCAGGTAGATTCACAATGACTGCAACAAGTCAGTCTCCTGAATCAACCGAGAAACAAAGAGCACATTCAACTCAGGCAATTCAAGGAGGGCTTAATAAAGGGACCACCAATATGTGGGCTAAGTGTAGAGAAAATAAAAGCAATGGTAAGGCACTCTACAGCCTGTTAACAGTAGAGGGCTAGCCAATTACCACTCATAGACCTGAAGAGGCAGAAAGTCACAGAAATGGAAAAGACAGCCTCCTAATAGCTGTGACTTTCAGTGGAGGGACACAGCCAACCTGTGATAAGCCCTGAGGGAGGGAGCTGAGAGAATCAATACTTTGACCTCACTCTCCCCTCATTCCAACCCACAGAGAACCGAGGCAGGAGAGCTCCTTGTTATGCCATATGAGGCAGCCACTCAGGACAGAGCAGGGTGGAGAAGGCTTGAGAATGATCTGGGAGACAAGCAGAAGATAGCGAGCACATGCTGTCCCTCTCTGAGCCCGGTGGTTAAGTGGAGTACAGAGGTTTCGCCGTGAAAGCAGGCAGACACGGGCTTGAATCATGGCTCCTCAATTTCTGGCTGTTTGACACTTGGACACTGAGTGTCAGTTTACTAATCTATAAAAACGGTGATGACAACATCTACTTTATAAGTGTTTAAAGGTTAAATAAGATGTTGCTCATAAAGCACTCAGCACAGCACCTGGCACACAGTGAGTGTTTTCATGAAAGGTAATTGTGTTCCTATTCCTCAGCCTTGTCCTTGCTCAGCAGACCTGACTTTCAGGACATCCAGGGAAAGGAAAGCTGTGCTTATTCCTGTTCTGAATGGCAAGCAAGACCAAAGGGTGTGGACTTGAGTAGGTCTGCGGGGTGAAGGAGAAACGGAATAAGGCCTCCACTCCCGGACCAGCCATGCCTCCAGGGTGGCTGCCTTCCCCACCTGAGGGGACTCGCATGCATGCCCTGGCCAGCAGCCCTGGCAGTCTCCTCTGTTCTCATCTATCCTACATATAGGTGTCTGAGCAAGTGCAGCCTTCAGCAAGTAGTCCGTCAGGGTGCAAAGTAAAGCGTGGGTTTTGCAGCCAGAGAAACAGGCTCTGCCATTTTCCAGAAGTGCGAACTCAGGCAGATTATTTAGCCTCTTTGAGCTCAGTCTCTTCGTCTGTAAAATGGAGACACTAATGGAACCCATCTCACAGGACTGGTGGGAGGTAAATGAAATAAGGATGGGAAGCGCTACCCAGACTTCCTGGCTCCCAGTAAGGCTGGCACTAATGTCGGCTATTCGTTATGATTATTAGCATTAATTTAAGAAGTGCTCACCACAACAACACAGGGCCTCGGTGCGCTAATACACGGTCACTGCCGTCTGGCCAGTCGCCTGCTGCGGGGGCCTGAGGGTGGCCGGGTCACACCTGGTGCTCCCCGTCCCGCCGTCCCCCACACCGCGGACGAGTCGGGACCACCGGGGCAAAGAGATGGGGACAACGCGGGGAGAGGTGCCAGCAAGAGGCGGGGCGCGCGCCGCGGGCCTTCGCTCCGGTAAAGGCGTCGCCCGGGTGGGTCTGTACGTCGCCCCGTCCATTCACGCACCGCCGCCGGCCGCCCCCAGCCCCGGCCCCGGCCCCGGCCCGCACTCACCCTCCAGGCCGCGGGCGGCAGGCCCCAGCGCCCACAGCAGTACCTGCCACCAGCCGAGGAGCCACATGGCGCGGGGCGTCCGGCACCACTACCGAGGCCCAAGGGTAACAGGCGCACGGCGACGCGGCTCGCGCTCCCTCCCGGTCGGACGAAAACCTAGGAAGGACAGCCCGGGAGCGCGGGCGCGGCCCCGCGCCGCCATCTTGGCCACTGGCAGCCGCTGTGGGCGCCATTTTGGAGTCGGGCGGAGTTCTGACCTGCGGCCTGTGCCCTGATTTTGTGGCATTTTAGGAAATAAGGGCCAGATAGTTCACATCATTTCGAATTCTCCTGACTCTAAAGTCTTGGGCGGGGTTCCAGCCGAGACCCGTAGCGCTCTTCACGCGCAAGTAGGGCCTGACTGCAGGCTGCACACACTGCACCAGGCCGGCGCTCCATTCCCGGGCCCAAAAGGCCCAGGCCGCCTTCTTCCAGTGCTTCATCGAGGTGCAAGTCTTTGAGACTCCTGCCTTACCATGCTACGCTACCGAGGTTTGCTAGATAAAATACAGGCTGTGCAAGTAAATTTGAATTTCACAAAAACAACGAATAGGTTTTTACTGTAAGTGACGTCAAAATTCAGATGTAACTGAGTGCCCTGTAATTTTATTTGCTACATCTGGCAATCCTAACCCTACTCAGGAGTTTTTGGATGGTTGGTTGGTTTTAACTAACCTTCAGGGCAAATCTCTCCTCCCTCAGATTACCCACAAAGCTGGGTCCTAGAGGAGGTGAAACCACCTGGAGCATAAAGCTAGGAAAGGGCCTAGAATGAAGCAAGCATGGATGGGGAGGGGAGGTTTGCATCTCTGAACAAGGCTCCGCGTTGCAGAGAGGTGGGAATCTGTAAGAGAATATTCTCAGAAGGAATGAAAAAAAACGATGACCCTCTTGTCAATAGTTAGAAGGGAGGGCCTCCTAAAAATAAAGCAAGTTTTGAGCAGCTATTAATGCTAAATCGGTGTGGAGAGTGCAGCCTTCAAACTTATTTTAAGAGATTAAAAAATAGAAAGATTTCAAAGATCATTACATCAAGCCATTGGTTAATATATCAAGGTTAAGAGGGCTTTTGGGGGAACCCGGGATGGCTCAGCGGATTCAGCGCTTGCTTTGAAACCCCAGAGACCAAGGATCAATCCTGGCCCCGCCCCTGTGGACCCATATGCTGAACTGAGGTGTGCTTCCCATGTGGGAGGCCCCCAGTTCAGTTCTTGGCCCCCGGTTTGAACCCAGGCTCAGGGGCCATGCCTCCCATGCAGGGAGGCCCCAGCCCAGTTCCTGCCCTGTGCAGCCCCACCCACCTGTGTGGAACAAAACCATGTTGAAAACTGATGATGTACAACTACAGAGACTGCTCTGGGCCCTCCCCCTTCTCTCTGTCTCTGTCTCTCTCTCTGACTCTGTCAAAAAATAAAATGAATCTTAAAAAAAAGAGGGGGGAAGCCAGGATGGCTCAGTTGGTTAAGCGCTCATTTTGCAGCCCCGGGGACCGAAGATCGAATCCCGGCCCTGGCCCATGTGGACCCATATGCTGAACTGGGGAGTGCCCCCAGATCAGTTCTCACCAGGGTGAGACCCTGGCCCAGTTCCTGCACTGTGCAGCCCCACGCCCGCCTGTGGAATGAAACTATGTGGAAAAACCAATGATGTGCAACTATGGAGACTGTTCTGGGCCCTCCCCCTTCTCTCTGTCTCTCTCTGTCTCTGTGTCAAAAACAGTAACAAAAAAATAAATCTTAAAAAAAAAAAAAAAAAAAGAGGGCTTTTGGCCTTGTGGTAAATCCTGGCTCCAACATTTATAATAGTATATGGTCGGTCAGGTTCTATAACTTAAAATTCAGTTTCATTTGTAAAATGGGGATGGAATTGAATAGAATTGTGTGGATTAAATGAGAAGTAAAGTGATGAGCACAGAGCCTGATGGCTAGAAAGTACTTCAAAGTGGTAGTCATCACTATTTGGATATAATTCTAGTGGACAAACCATAGTCTCCTTGTGCCCATCACAGATTGTTAGACCACAAAGATGAATCATCAATCTGACCACATGGATGATTCTGATATTCTACACAGGCTGTCATGATTTTGCTATAATAAATTCTCAGGCAAGTCCAACAGGATCTGAGACAATGGACATCATGGGTGAAAGAGCCCACAGTTCTAGCCTTTTGGCTTACTACCTCCCTCGTCCCCAAATGTAATATCAAACCTTTCCTTCTTTAACTTTTTCTTTCCCCCTACCCTCCATACCCAATTTGAAGGTGCATGAAAAGCCAATAGGACAGAGGACAGGGGATTTGGTATTAATGAAAAGGAGGCTAATCTGGACACTCCACAACATGGATGCCCTCGTCTGTGGTTACTACTCCTTCCTTTTTATTATGTCCTTTTCCTCCCTGTGTTTGCACTTTGGCTGTTTGTTTGGGGAGATACATTTATCAGTGTTAGAATGTCTTTTGGTAAATACTAAACATACATACAAACTATCTAATGACAATTCAATAAATGCAGTCAACAGGATAAAATGCACATTTCACTATCTCACCACCAGGTGGCACATGCACTTATTATCAGTAAGAAAATTGCCTTCAGATTTTTTCCAAGATCTTTTTTACTGTTTGAGAGGTGAGAGAGTAAGGGGGCGGGCCCAGAGCAAACTCCACAGTTGCACATCATTAATTATGACATGGCCCCACCCCTCACAGGTGGATGTGGGGCTGTGCAGGGCAAGAACCAAATGGCGGGCTGAGATGGGGGGAGGGGGTGCATGGGAGGCAAGAACCCCCACCACCCTGGTGATCACCAGTTATGCAGCAGCTCAACACATGGGGTCTTCACAGGTAGAGCTGGGAATCGAACCCTGGACTTCATGACTGCAAGGCAAGTGCTCAACCACTGAGCTGCTGAGCTAGCCATCCCAGCATCCCGCCTTTCATCTGGGCAGGTAGAGTTGACATCATCCTCCTCCTTTGGCTTAAATCAGGGGTGTCAAACTGGAGGCCCACGGGCCGCATGCGGCCCCCAAGGTGATTTTTTGTGGCCCATGATGCTCTGAAATAAAATGAAAATAGAAAAAATTGTTATGAAGAAAATAGCGCTTACGGGAGATCAAGGCAATACCGTGCACACAATTCCCTCGTTAACCCTTTAACTACTGAAGACGAGTATACACGTGGCCCAGTGCCTTTCCTGGGGGCCTGTGGGTGCGTATACACGTGCTGACTCAGTTCCGGCAACGTTTGTAAATGTGATGTGGCCCGCGTGAATCTTGCCTGTTGCACCAACTGGCCCGTGTTTTAATTGAGTTTGACACCCCTGGCTTAAATGAACTCTGTACCAACACTGTAAGGCCTGGGATTGTTTATATAAGTCTGATATTAGTTGGAATTGTTATGCAACTACACACCTGCACTCCTGGTGTTTAGTTTGTCCCTCATGATAAATTTGCCTAGATTATGTTAATCTGATGAGTCATGGGGCCCTCTTTTGCCCTCCCTTTCATAACAGTCAAGTATTTACTTTCGTTGGGATCACTGTGGCAAAGTGTATTTTTCAAAGATTGACACAATAATATGCCCCATCCCACATGCTGTTCTACAAGTAATGTTGCCACTGTCCAATCAATAGGTAGAATCTAATTCCCCTCCCCTGGACAGAACTGTGATTCACATATAACCAACAGAATGTAGCAGTGAATGAAGTGATCCTGTATGACTTCTGAGGCTACATAGCTTTATCCCTTTTTGCTGGAAAATTTGCACTGGAGCCCTGAGCCACAAAGTAGTTGGGACTGTCCTGAGGCTGTCATGCTCTGAGGAAATTCAAACTTGTTTGCATTGAGAAGCCTTGACCTGGGGAGAGATAGATGCCCACCACCACCAGCTGATCCAAGCCCCACTGTTCCAGCTGCAGCTACCACTGTAGCCTGACACTATAGCCAGAGATGCTCAGCTTGAGCTCTTCTCAAATTCGTGGCACACAGAAACATAAATTCTAAAAGTGTTGTTTTAACTAAGTTTGAAGTGATTATTTTTAAAGAATAATTTCATTTTATTCTGTAATGAAATAACTTTAATCTGAAGAGATTATTTCAATTAATTTAATAATCAGTAATTTGGGCATGTACAAGGGGGGGTATCCCCCAAAAAACAAACCTGGAATTTATTTATAAAAAATTGTGTATTCTTACATGTTTAATCTTTAGTCACCTTCAAAGTACTCTCTCTTTTACACCTTTTGAGCCACTTCTTCCACTGCTCAAAACAGTTTTTGAACTTGTCGATTGTCATGCCTTTTAATGCTTCTGCTATTTTTTGTTTCACCTTTTCCACATCGGCAAAACATTTCCCTCTGAGGAATTTTTTAATCCAGGGAAACAAAGCAAAACAAAAAAGTCACTCGGGATGCAATCAGGTGAATAGAGTGGGTGGAGCATGGGGTCATGCTGTTTTCAGTCAAAAACTGAACACTCAGTGCAGTGTGGACAGGTGTGGCGGTTGTTATGCTGCATGTTGTTTGTGTAAATCACCCATTATGAAATGGGCAAATGCATTGGAAGAGTCTCCAAAAAAATTCACTGAAGCCAAACAGCCTCTCACAACCTCAGCTGGTACATTGATAGAGATGGGTTCCTAGAACACTCACCTAGCAGGCGAAGCCTGTACTACAAGGGTCCACCCTCCAGAAGATTAATTCCAGGTTTTTTTGGGTCCCCTTTCATATTCTCATAGTTTTTGGGTCCCCTTTCATATTCTCATAGTTTTCTTCTGAGCTCCTTTCCTATTATCTTTCTTTTTTTTCTTTTTTTTTTTAAGATTTACTTTATTGTTTGAGAGATGAGAGAGAGAGAGAGAGAAGTGGGGAAGGGCCCAGAGCAGTCTCCATCATTTAGTTGTGACATAGTTTCATTCTATACAGGTGGCTGTGGGGCCATGTGGGGCAGGAGCTAAACTGGGGCCTTTCCACATGGGAGGTGAGAACCTTCAGCACCATCCTGGCAGTTACCAGTAGCACCGCAGTTCAGCATATGGGTTCGCACAGGCTGGGGCTGGGATTCGATCCCCAGACCTTGCAGTGGCAAGGCAAGATCACAACCTGTTGAGCTATCCTGGCATTCCCCCACTGTTATCTTTTTAATGTTGTATTTTGATGAACATAAGTTGACCCAATGCTCTCATTTCAACAATACTGGATATTCCTCGCAGTTATAACAAAAGATTAACCTGAGCTCCTTCAATAATTCAGTATCCTCCCAAGATATTTACTTTAAGATAGTTGTGTCCTAAAGCACAGGGTATATCAGAGCAATGGCTAGATAGCAGTTAAGAAAACTCTTTAAGGGGAAGCTGGGATGGCTCAGCAGGCTAAGCGCTCACTTTGCAGCCCTGGGGTCCAAGGATCAAGATCCAGCCCCAGCCCATGCAAACCCATATGCCGAACTAGGGTGTGCCTCTCATGTGGGAGGCCCCCAGTTCAGTGCACAACCATGGAGACTGCTCTGGGCTCGCCTTCCTCTCTCTCTCTCTCTCTCCGTCAAAAACAATAAAATCTTTTTTTTTTTTTAAAGAAAACTCTTTAAAAAATACCATAGACTCTCATTCCCAACTTTGTCTACTCAGGTAATACATCCTAAATTTCATTCCTAATCAAAAATATGCTTTACTTTGATGTACATGGAATGCTAACAGAAAATGACCTCAGCATTTTTAATCTGGGTCCTAAGTCCTTGGCATTTGTGTTTTCACTCAGATGGTTTTCTCCCAAATCTATCATTTGTATTTGACTCATTAGGAAAGTGAAGCACCAGAAAATGGTCCAGTGTCACATAGGAAGTTTCTGACAGAGATAAGGCCAAAATACCAATCTGAATTCAAGACTTTTTATACTGTTGTACACAAGCAGTAACCCATTTCAAATGCTATTGCACTGTTAATACTTCAGTAATAGCTTGTGCAAATAAATGTTAGAGTTAACCATGCTGATTACTTTTAAAAGCCAATGAGAGGGAGCTGGGATGACTCAGTGGGTTAAGCACTCACTTTGCAGCCCTGGGGACCAAGGGTTGAATCCCGGACCCATATGCTGAACGGGGGTATGCTTCCCATGTGGGAGACCCCCAGTTTGGTTCTAACCACCCCGGCTCGGCCCCTGGCTCGAGGGGGTGTGCCTCCCATGCAGGAGGCCCCCAGCCTGGTTTCTGCCCTGTACTGCCCCTGCCCACCTGTATAGAACAAAACCATATCAAAAACTGAGAACTACAGAGACTGCTCTGGGCCTTGCCCCTTCTGTCTCTTTCTGTCTCTCTCTGCGTCAAAAACAATAAAATAAATCTTAAATATATATATATATTTAAAAAAATAAATAAAACCAATGAGAAGGATCCTGTTGGGAGATGTTTGATATAAGAGAGAGGATAATCTCTGAGAAGAAAGTGAGGAAAAGGATACAGAAAGGGAAAAACTAGGGGAAGCCGGGATGGCTCAGTGGGTTAAGCGCTCACTTTGCAGCGCCAGGGACCAAGGATCGAATCCTGGCCCCGGCCCGTGCGGAACCATATGCTGAACTGGGAGCTCCCCCGGTTCAGTTCTCTCTCTCTCTCTCTCTCTCTGTCAAAATAAATAAATAAATATTAAAAATATATATATATTAAAAAAAAATTTTTTTTTAAAGAAAGGGAAAAACTTGAGACTGGAATATCTCCTCCACTGGAATAGGAGCAAAGGATAAATGTATATAAGCTATTTTCTGTCAGGAAGGGGGTCTGCTGAGAGAGCCCACGGTAGCATTTAAGTATCTAAATACTTCCATGAGAGTGGAGAATAGAAATCCAAAATAACCTAAATGAAGAATGACACAAGAGCTAAGAATACTAAAGAACTTACTGGTAGTGGTTGCAAAACAATTTATAGTGGCAAATGGCACAGGAAGGCATTTTTCTCCACTGGCATTTAGCAGCCCCGGAGTTAATGGTACCGGTAGCCTAAATTGGCCCAGTGTTTTGCCAGACTTGTATAATGGAAAGACCAGGGGTCAGTTAGTTGAAAATCATAGTTGTTAATGTCTTTATCACAATAGCTGAGTTTTAACATTATTTTAAGTGCAAATTTCATGAGTTGGTCATTTCTTAAGTACATGAGTACTTAGTATAACCTAACAATCATTTATAATCAGTGTATTAGTTATCTATTGCTGCCTAACAAATTACCCCAAAACTTTGTATCTGGAAACAGTAATAATCATTAGTTACGTCATTTATGTAGGTCAGGAATTCAGTAGTGGCTTAGCTAGGTGTTCTGGCTCAAAGTTTCTCATGAGATTGCAGTCAAGATGCTGGCTGTGGCTGGAAGACCTGCTTCCAAAATGGCAAGCTGATGCTAAATGTGGGCAGCAGAGCTGTGCTTAACCATGTGGATTTCTCCACAGGACTGTTTGTTGTGTTCTAATGACACAACAAATGGCTTTCCCCAGACCAAATGATCCAAGTGAACAATGCTAATGACCTAGCCTCAGAAATCAGAGACCATTTCTGCAACATCCTACTAGTTACACAGGTCACCATGTACAATGTAAGAGGGGACTACCCGACATAAATGCCAGGATGTGAGAATCATTAGGAGTGATACTGGAGGCTGGCTTACCACCACTGAGTAATAAGATTTGAATACCTACAGTTTTAACACTTGATAATGTTAAAAATAATATGAAAATAACATGAAAAAATACCCTATCTAAGCTATTACCTAACTGCCAATTACCTAATCTGATTAATATATTCTTCCTTCCTTTTTCAATTCATTGAATCTGATTTTCCTTAGAAGCACGAGTTTACAACAGGACTTGAGAAGTTCTGTTTAGGAAATGCAAAATCCTCAAGTAGTAAAGAAACCCTAAATGATTCAACTTACTGTATTTGATAGTGTATCCCATGTAGCATTTGGAGATACTGATTTACTCATCCTGCCTTTAAAATATTAACATATTCACTTCAGGGCATTTGCAGCTGAGTTTGATGCTGGGTCTGGGGCAGTTCTGTGGCATTTGGCTGTTACACTGGGTGGAAGAAAACCTGTTTTAAGGGAAGACAGGATGGCTCAGTGGGTTAAGCGCTCACTTTGTAGCACCAGGGACCAAGGATTGAATCTGAGACCCAGCCTGTGCGGACCCACATGCTGAACTGGGGTGTGCACCTCCCATGTGGGAGGCTTCCAGCCCGGTTCCTGCCCTGCGTGGTCCCTGCCTACTCAGGTGGAACAAAACCATGTCGAAAACTGACGACATACAACTATAGAGACTGCTCTGGCCCTCCCCCTTTTCTCTGTCTCTTTCTCTATCAAAAACAATTTAAAAAAAAAACCTGTTTTAACTCTTAAATGAAGTGATATTTTTCAAAAAAATTTTGAGGAAAGTGGTAAATTACTTTGCTGTTTAATAATTGATACTTTTCGGGGATGCTGGGATAGCTCAATAGGTTGAGTGCTTGCCTTACAACCTCGAGCTCTGGGGATCAAATCTCAGCCCTGGCCTGTGCAAACCCATATGCTAAACTGAGGTGCAACTGGTAACCGCTAAGCCCTGTGAAGTTTTTTACCTTCCATGTGCAAGGTCCCTAGTTTGGTTTCTGCCCTGCGCAGCCCCACATCCACCTGTGTGGAATGAAACTATGTCACAACTAATGATGAACAACTATGGAGACTACTCTGAGCCCTCCCCCTTCTCTCTTTCTCTCTCTCACCTTCTCTCAAAACAATAAATATTTTTAAAAATAATTGATACTTTCAACTTGCAATTATCAGATTAACTTTATACAATGTCAACTTTTGATTGTTTAAAGTTAAAAATTTGACATTTTAGTCAAAAGTATATTTTATTGAACATACATATGAGGGCTGTCTGGAAAGTATCCAAACATGTAACCATTTTCATTATAAAGACAATGACTGGATTGTTTTCTGGACAGCCCTCATGTGGTAAGTTATAAATTTTTCAATTTTATTTTATGACAAAATAAAGTTCACTTACAATTCCAGGTTTCTTTACTATGTCTTCATAAGTTTTACAAGAATATTGTCACTTGGGGAAAGCC
>PVKE010008384.1:0-47876 GCA_004027555.1 Craseonycteris thonglongyai | reverse complement strand
AAGAAAAAAATACATCATTATGAAAATGTTTCAGTAAAACATGCTGGGATATGTCAACCACTAATTGGCAATGCTGGTCAGGAGGGTCTAATTACAGGAAAGACCATCACCATTTCTTCATTACATGCGGATCGCTCCCAAATAACTATGACGTGACTCAATAAGCAGCATGTTTCCAGATACCACAGGGCTATTCCATAGAAAAAGATACTTAAATCCCACAAAAAGTGTGAAGTAAAAATAAAGTATTTCTATAAATTCTAGTCATATATGTGATCATTTTTATCTTATAAAATGTTCCTATGTGAATGAGAAATAATCCTTAAACTATATCCAAAGTTTGGATATATTTTATTTACTTTGCCCTCTCCCATGTTTTGCCAATTTAATATTTTAACTAGTGTATTTTCCACCTCAAACCAGTAACATTTTTTATGAATCTTTTCATGTGTTTTCATCTCCTAAGAAGAAAGGAAGGTTCACCACTGGGGTCTGTCAACTAGTGACCTGACCAGCAGCCACCTGAGTCCAGTAAAAAAGCAAATGAACAGAACTGGGCTTATGTAGATGTTAAATTGCAGGCATTTTATGTAATTGCCCAAGACAGGTCTGGATTATACCTGTTCTACTGGAACCTCATCAGTTTATCAGCTATACTAGAGTTCTTTTTTTTAACAAGTTATTAATATCATTATTGTCCTTACTAAGTTTGGTATACCTGTACCTCTACTTCGTACTTCCAGTTTTAAAATATTAATAGCAGGCTTACCAAGTATCCTGAGTGTATTTTCTCAATTAAAAGTAATACAGTCTGCAGAGAAGATTCAATGAAATGTATGAGCACTTTCAAATATATTAACCATAAAATGGAGTTTTAAAGAAGGTGGCAGGCAATTTTAGAGCGGGGGGGGAAACTAAGACCACTTTGAAAAAAGTGTTCATAAAAATACCAGTAACATGGTATTTGAGACAGACAAGGGTAAGAAATTAATAAAAAGCATATGTATATGTACCAACAGTAATTAATTAGCTCATGCTATGTTTTAATGTTTGGACAATCAATATAAAAACAATTTTTAATTGTGGTTTAACATAACTTCCTGAAGTTTATTTTACAAGTCACGTGCCACATTCTGCCATTTCCAATTAATGACTGACCAAAAATATGAGAGTGGTCCCATAAGATTATAGTGGAGATAAAAATTTCCTAGTGTGACACTGTGACATTAAAGTGCAAAGCTTAACTCCTGTGTTTGTGGAGGTGCTGATGTAAACAAACCTACTGCACTGCCAGTCATTACACATACAATTATGTATAGTGCATAATACTTGATAATGAATAAACAACTATGTTCCTGGTTTGTGTGTTTACTATACTGTTATTGTTATTTTAGACTGTACTCTTTCTACTTATAAAAAGTTTGCTATAAAACAGCATGCCGTGTCACTGTGGCAACAGCCTCATACATCTTGCGTTTATTGCATGTACCTCTTGATTACATCATTTCTCCTTTGCCTGATTTAATCTCATGTTGTTTCCTACAGCAACATGTATACAGGCTTGCAGCCTAGGAGCAACAGGACATACCAGATAGCCTAGGTGTGCAGTAGGTTGTACCATCTAGGTTTGGAAGTCCAGTCTACGATGTTCAGTAGGACAAAATCATCTAATAACTCATTTCTCAGAATTTATTTCCATTTTTAAGCAGCACATGACTGTATAGAATAAAGTCAATTTCTTAGTCAACAAATATTTCAAAAAACACATACTAATTATTTTGAGTGTTCCTTCCCTTTACTCTCAAAAGTATCCCAATATGGGCCATAAATTCAAAGGTCATCCTATTAAGAAGGCACTATCATGGACAATATGATAAGAATATGATATTAGGACACATTGTTACACACTATGTTATACACACACACATACACGCACAGGGGGTACCCAAAAAAATTGATACACGTTTTAAGAGATGTTATCTATATATTACATAAATACTGATGACAACCACTTTGAGCACCTCTGGTAACTGGAGAAGTCAAATGTGACTTGTATTCATCTTTTGTTATCAATATATATTGAGTATTGCAATTTTAATACAGTTTTTTACCTTTCTTAAAATGTGTATTTTTTGGCACCCTCTGTATGTATGGATATACATATGTATATGTATGTGTGTATATGTGTGTGTGTGTATATACATCTCTATATATTCATTCCTAGGTTCTATAGGTTTGGCACGTGACATTCCTTGGAGTGGCTAAAGTAGTTTACTCTAACGGATTGCCCTTTATCTTAAAAGTAAAATTTGTCATACGAAGCACGTTTATACTATTGCTTAAAGAATACTGAAATGAACACCCATAAAGGCATTTCCCAGCTTCAACAAGAGACTACTACTAGTACTCTCATATCCCCTTGCCACTTGCATCTCCCTTCCCAAAAAAAGTAGTGATAGGACTGAATTTTTAATTACTCATTCTTTGACTTCCCTCTAAAGTTTTAGCTTAAATTTACCTATCAACAGTTTTCATTTTTTTGTTTTTTTTGTACTTTATATTAGTTGGCTTTTTTTTCACTCAACACTGCTTTGAGTTGATGCTTAGAGCTGTACTTCTTTTATTTTCATTTCTATATAGTATTCAATTGTATAAACATTTGAGTTTCTTGTAGTCTTTCCCCCTCTATTTTTGTTATAAACAATCTTGTTACCTATTTCTTAGAATACATGTGTAAGAGTTTCTCCAAGTTGTCCAAACCTAGGAATGAACTTATTGGGGAAAGATATGCTTATACTCAACTTTACTAGGTAATGTTTAACTATTTTCAAAGTGCCTGTATCAACTTACATGCTTAGAAGATTCAGTACATGACAATTTATGTTGCTTATCCTTGCTAATTGTTGATATTATCAGGTTTTATATTTTTGGCCATTCATACATTCTGGTGAATGTGAAATTATATGTCACAGTGGTTTTAATTCCCATTTTGCTGAATTATTTTAAGGTTGAGCATCTTTTCATATATTCACTCATTGGCCAATGGTGTTCTCTATTTAAGTGAAGAATTCGTTGCTCATTTTTATGTCATGTTACTTATCTTTTGTCTTTTTTTTAAGATTTATTTTTTATTGTTTGAGAAAAGGTGAATGAGAGAGAGAAAAAGAGAAGTGGGAAGGGCCCAGAGCAGTCTCCATAGTTGTACATCATTAGCTGTGACATAGTTTCATTCCACACAGGTGATCTGGAGTTGCACGGGGGCAGGAACAAAACCCAGGGTCTCCCACATGGGAGGCAAGAGGCTTTGCCTCAGAATCATTCCAGTGGTTACCAGTTGCACTGCAATTCAGCATATGGGTTTGCATGGTCTAGGGCTGGGAATTGAACCCCGGAACTCACAATTGTGAAGCAAGTGCTCAACTGCTGAGCTATCCCATCATCTCCATATCTTTTTAAAAAATAGACGCAAATGTTAGTTTTGCCAGGTAAGCTAGTAAGAAGTAGAAAATTTTTAAATTTGAAATTCTGGTATGTTCATACTGTTTAATTCTTCATCCTTAACTCACTTTTTAGAATAGAAGCTTTCAAGTTTTAGAAATCCCTGGGAGGGCTGGTTATGATAGCTTCCTGGCCCCACCCCCAGTTTCCTGATAGACCAGTCTTGGGTAGGGCTGAGGACCACATTTCTAACATACTCCCAAGTGGTGTTGGTCAAGGAAGGCATGTGAGATCCACTGCTGTAGATAGCTCACATCTGTAAACTCCGACAGCTCACACTCTTGTGGCAACCTATTTTGTCATACTCCTAGGCTAAAGAACTCTGTTAAAATAATCACCAGTCTGCAGGGGCTATTGCCATGGTATCTTTTCTTTTTCACTCTGCCACTGCTTCACTTGATTTCAGATAGTGGACACTATACTCAGGGACATTAGGAAACTCCTGGAACATTCTGGGCCAAAAGCCTTCAGTCCATTAACTAACCTCCTTGTCATTTATTATTTATCTCTAGAGTGCTCCTTATTTTCCAAAGTGGATTTTCAGAACCCTGCTTATTTTAAGATGGATTCTTTGTAATCTCATTTCACTGAGGCATTTAAAATTTTAGCTTTCTATTTGAATTAAAAAAAAAAATTAAAGCCATATTCTAGATCTTTTGGATCACTTATAATGAAACACTGTTGTAAAATTTCAGATGCTATGTTTACATTTATGTTTACATTAATATTTATCTTTGCACAAGCACCAGGTAGAACCTAAACAATATATTTGTACAAAATGGAGACAAAGCATTATGTAGCCAAAGGTTTCCTTAAGACTCAAAACAGAAAAATGGTGGAAGAGTTAAGTTTTCACATGACTAACACCCATTCTTAGTCCTTAACTATAAGCTACATTGGAAGGTCGGTGGGCCTCGGGGGCCGGGCAAACAGGATGTGGCAAAGGGGACTTTCCAAGCCACTGTAACCTGCCTGGGAACTTCCAAAGGCGGGACTTCCATTGGCCGCCTGATCCGCCTCTTCCTCAACCCCAGAGCCCTATAAAAGTTGCCCCCTCCCTTCCCGAGGGGCGACTTCTTCAGCCCCCATCTTCTTCAGGGGCCTGCAAACCTCGCCTGGGAGCGCTCCCAATAAAGGCTCGCATTTGATTAGCCACTCGATCTCCTGTCGACTCCTTACATACATGACAACCAAAACAATCAAAACATTTAAAGTCTATACCTATGTCTTGCTAGACTCTATAATCAAATACCTAAACATAGTTATTGTTGACTATCAGGTTCACCCTGACCTACAAGATGAAGTCCAAATTTCTCAGCATGAAATATATCAGGTCTAGGCAAAATGTTGATCACAGTCCACCAGTGGACTGTCAAGCAATTTTGGGATGACTGCCTAAATTAAGAAATTTAGTACATGCCACATTATGCCAGGGCCTAGGCAGTTAAAATAAAACACATTTTTTTGTGCACACACACACAGCTGCTAGAGGTGAGAATTAGCTCTTCACAATCAAGGCAGCTGTTACATACTAGAGCAAGGGGAAATAAGTAGCTAGTGGACTGTGACAATTGCAGAAAGTCAGAAGTAGCTCTTGCTCCCCAGCACACAGCCTATACTCCAAACAGGCCAAAAACTTTTATGCCTCTGTGCCTTTATTTATTCTGTTCCCTCTCTCTAGAATGAAGTCATTCTTTTTCATCTATTTCTGTCCAAAATTGAACTCCTACACATTCTTCAAAGACTAGGTGAAGTGTTGACCAGGATGTGGAGCAACTCTCATAAATTGCTGGTAGAAAGCAAATTGATTCAACCACTTTGGAAAACTATTTGGCAATATCTACTAAAACTAAACAACTTGTACCATAATGACACAGCAATTTCAGCCCTAGCTATATACCCAAGAGAAATAAGTGTTTATGTTAATAAGATTAGATGTACAAAAATGTTCACTGTAGCTTTATTCATAATATCCTCAAACTGGAAATTACCCAAATGTCCATCACCAAGATAATACACAAATGAATTGTGGTATAGTCATAAAACAGAACACTACATAGTATAATAAAGAGCAACTATTCATGGGCAAAGACATGAATGAATCTTACATGCATTAGATTGAAGGGAATACAAAAAGCTAGACATAAAAATTAACCAATGGGAATGGACATAACAATTGGGAGGTACTGATTAGGTAGGGACATCCTGAACATTCTGGGGTGATGAAAATGTGCTCTATCTTGAACTGGGTGGTGGTTACACAAGTTTACACAACCCATCAACAGACTCACCCAAATAATCATTCTTCTACAGATGATGTCATTATGGCCTTTAAAATCTTGCCAGTCTGGGAATTCCACACTTTCCAACACCCCTGTATAAAGAATGAGTCTCCTTTACTCAGAGATAGGGTCTAACTACAAGGGCAGGCTGATAAGTTTGCCTCCACTTAAACAGAAAATGAACGGGGAAAGATATTTTAATGAATTAAAAAAAGAAATATACCTATATCATTCATTTTCAAAGCTGCATAATTATTTTTCTACAAAATCACCACATACTTCAACATACTTCTGCCAACACTGCATTTGTTTTGAAATCCATCCTTTAAAAAAAAATAGTGTTTTGTTTTTGAAACCATTTCCTCACTGCAGATCTTACCTCTTCATCACAGATGAAGCACTGGCCCTTTCAAGTGTTCCTTTAGTTTTGGGAACAAGGGGAAATCACTAGGAGCCAGGTCTGGGCTGTACAGTGGATGCAGCAGCACTGAAAAGTCCAGGTGTCGACCTGCATCTCTTGTTGCTGCACTTGTGTGAGGCCTGGCATTGTGTTCAAGATATGTTTTTTCTTCTTATTCCAGTCTATTTGATTCTTCTTTTTTTTTTTTAAATATATATTTTTTATTTATTTATTTTTGACAGAGAGACAGAGACAGAGAGAGAATTGAACTGGGGTAGCTCCCAGTTCAGCATATGGTTCTGCACGGGCCGGTGCTGGGATTCGATCTCCAGTCCCCGGCGCTGCAAAGTGAGCGCTTAACCCACTGAGCCATCCCGGCTTCCCCTTGATTCTTCTTTTTAATGCAGTAAAGCTTTCAATATAATGTTCAGGAATTTACTGTTGTTCCTTTTTTTCAAGAAAGTCTTCAAGAAACAAATTCAGAATTCCAGAAACAGTCACTATGACCTTCCCAGCCGACACCTGACTTTTGAATTTTTTCAACTGAGGTGATCCCTTATGGCGGTATTCCATGGACTGTCTTTTGTTCTCATGATCATAATGATGGAACCAAGTTTTATGACCTGTAATGATCTTCTTTAAGAAGTCCTTATCTTTTTTTCAAAAATTTCAAACAAATTGGAGGAATTTTTTTCCACTGTTAAGAATTCAGGGGATGTCGGGATAGCTCAGCAGTTGAGAGCTTGCCTCACAATTGCAAGGTCTGGGGTTCAAATCCCAGCCCTGCCCCATGCAATACCATATGCTGAACTGTGGAACAACTGGTAACCACCAGGATAGCTTGGCAGTAAAGGTTCTTGCCTCCCATGCAGAAGGCCTCCAGTTCAGTTCCTACCCTGCATGGTCCCACATCTACCTGCATGGAATGAAAACATGTCACAACTAACGTACAACAATGGAGACTGCTCTAGTTCCTCTCCCTTTCTCTCTTTCTCTCTCTCTCACCTTCTCTCAAACAACAACAAATTCAATAACAGCATGCTGTTTGAACCAAACATCTCTTCCATTTTGATGTGCACTGGGTGAAAAATGTAAGCATCTGTGTGTGTAAGGACAAGTATGGAGGGGAGATATCACGTGACTACACAGAACTGGTTATACCCAAATATGTCTAAAGTAACTAAAAATACTATAGTGGAGGTAAAATTTATCAGCCCACCTTTGTAGGATAGCTCTCCCTAATTATAGTAAGTATTAAATTCAACTTTGTCTTTTTGTTTCAGATATTGAATACTGACTAAGTAGTCTCATGGCAAAGAACACTTTTAGTGATTACATGTTTAATTTTAAATAAAAGTATGTCAATGTTGATATATTAGATAATAGTAGTTCAGGATCAAAATATTCCTTCTAGATAAATATCCATGTAACCTTTTGAACTGGATATGGTTCATCATTCAATAACTTAAGTATATGCTTCAATTCATTTTGGTTTAAAAATTCAAAATCAAGATTTCTCTTTTTTGTGGTTTCAACCTGGCTTCAGAATTAATCTGGAAACAATTTTAAAATTAGTTATCCCTGCCTGGAGAATTTAACATTTAAAGCATCTAAATGCTCTCTTATTTAATGTTAGGCTTGAGTTTCATTTCTGCTGGTTTGAGGAACATTCTTTGATGGAGAAGACTGGAGTAAAGAAAGTCACCTACTACTTACTCCTGGCATTGTTAAAAGCAGAGGCTGAATATAAATATGTCAGCGATAGTATGCGGGAGATCCTCAAGTGCAAGGGAGTTTTAAGAGTATCGTAAGGTCATTTCCTTTCTATAAGTTTATGATTCTAGATAACACTAATTATACCAAAAAATAAGTTTATGATTCTAAATAACATTGTGTCCATTGAATCCAAAGTATTATGTATATAGTATTTAACTTCTAAAAATGAAAACCATTTATTTTAGTTGTATATAATGTGTATTATTTTTATAGTAAATAAGACTTTTTTTAAAGGAAATAAATTGGATGCTAAATCTATCCTTCCATTTGGTTCACTGACTCTTCTATACAATAAAGCCTAAAAGACAGTACATTCAATAATGATTTTTGTGGAGTTCTTGGGATGCTACAGTTGACTCAAATATGGGCACATCTGAGTGAGGTAGTTGCTTTGCACACAGAAGTTTGAGAAAATGGTGATTATTCTGTGTAAAAGTCCCATGGAAACTAACCAACCCAAATATGAGATTAGCAAGTAGACTTGTTTTTCCTTGTCATTGCTACTGATGCCACCTTGAACTTTAAAAATGGTATCTACAGATCCCCAAAACATAAGGTAAGAAGGTAAAGTGTGAAGTCAGGGCAGCCCCCCCCCCCCCGCCCCTCCAGCCCCCCCCCCCAAAAACAAACAAACTTGTTAGGGTTAAAACAAAGAACAGATTTAAGTGGAAGTAGGTTACTGAGGGCAACCTTAAAGAATAAAGCAGCCAGCCAGATCATTTCTGTGACTGTTAGAACAAAATAGTTAACAGCTTACTCATACCACTTCAAAGACAATCTTTCAGTAAGACTCTACTGAGAGACTCTGTGGCTCCTATGAATACCTCATTTCCTTTTCTGTCTCAAAGCAGCCAAACCAGCTCTCAGTCCTTGCCCACTCCCCTCTTTTTTATTTTCTTAGTGGAGTTTGCAGGATCAGAGATACAGACAGGCAAGGTCAGAGAGGAACCCAGTTTGTGCACACCAAAGATGAATGTCACAGGAATCACACTTTTAGCATATCCAGTTTCTCAGTATCAAATGATTTCCTGTCTTCTTCTTTCTTTCTCTTTTCTTCCCCCCCACCCCCCTTTTTTTTCCCGGTTTGTTTGCTTACCAGAATGGGTAGATTAGGAAATCTTGAAGCTTTTCTAAATGTTGTTACAAACAAAAAAATGTTAAAATAGAAATGACATCAGACGAACAAGTCTCTTGGGGTAATAGTGCTACAGAGCTTTTTTAATCACTGCTGGTTAACCTAAAAGAGCCTCCTACCAGTCACAATGTGGATAAAACCAAATATGATATGAGGCAGCTTGCAGGGAAAGCTTATCAATACTCAGCCATCAATCAAAATGCTGAATTCATTCCAAATATATAGTGGACAGACTAATCTGAGAGTTTTCTTTCTATCCCAAAGGGAAATATCACTATGACTCATTCTTCCTCTTGCAAGAACTTTCTTAATCCAACAAGCTAGTAAGCACTGCACTACATACAAAATCTTAAACTAGGCTAGGTATAAAAGAAATCATGCTGAGAGCAAGTTGAATTTTACGTAGTGAACAAAAGGTTAACAGTAATATCTTTCCTCAGTTTTATTCCTTTTGAATTTCCTGAGCTTCAGATATGATTTTTTCCTTCATTCTAAAAAACTCTCCTTTTTCAACCTTACCAATTTCCCCACCTTCAAGCCAATACATATTTTTATACATTTACTAAGTGTCTCTTTCATTTAATGTACTGTTCTAGAGTGGGTGGGCATTGGATTGGCAGGGAGGTTGTACATGGGGAGAAGAAAAGAGTCCATGGAAATAGAGGAAAATAATTTGAGAAAAATGCACAGAACAGATTCTTGTTCTGTTGCCCCACTTTATAAATGTTTCTCAAACTGGAATTTAAGAGATCACAAAAATCAAAGGTATGGCACAAACAGGGCACAGAGATTGTCGTACTCAATTATAGATTTAATGTTAAATGTAAGAACAAATTAAATACTTTTCAATTTTCTTTTGATACACTATTTCTCTTTACCAATTTACAAAAGTGGTAATCAGCAAAAGTGGGCTTACAGTGAAAAGAAATCTAATTCTCCCTCAGATCCTCTCCTGCCACCTTCCATTGTTAATGAGTACAGCTCAAGTGATACGCTGAAAAGAATCCATCACTGGGATATCTCTTCTCTTTCTCCACACCCTTTTTACCATGGGTATATAGAACCCTATCATCTAGTAATTCTCTATCAATAATTGTGCCACAACAAGGGAATCCGGGATGGCTCACCGGTTAAGCGTCCACTTTGCAGCCCTGGGGTCCGAGGATGGAATCTCAGCCCCAGCCCTTGAGGACCCATATGCTGAACTGGGGAGTGCCTCTAGTTCGGTTCTCGCAGCCTGTTCCTGCCCTGTAAAGCCCTGAGCCCACCTGCGGAATAAAACTATGTAGGAAACTAATGACACGCAGTTATGGAGACTGCGCTGGGCCCTCCCCTATTTGCTGTGTCTTGTTGTCTGTCAAAAACAATAAAAATAAATATTTAAACAATTGTGCCACAATAAAGACTAAGAAGTGCATCACTCTTCAACTGACAGTGTGTTTATATAAAAAATAGAAAAATATACCTCCAAATGAGGAAACCATCCTGGGACAAGTCAACTATTCTGAACAAATGTGCCCAGATGAAGATGTACATGATTGAACTTGCAGATCTGATGATTAACAGTTAATAAGGAATCAAATAATTTGAATGAAAGTTGCCCCAGCATTCTAGAGACTTTAAAAAGGTATGGTTTTGGTAAAATATGGAAGAAAGTGCTCTAAAGCACCAAAGGAAGCCCACAATATGTGGAAAATGTCAGAAAGAATATTTTTAATATGAAGACTTCCCAATTCAATGATCATAAAATAAATACTAATATACACACAATATATAGCTACTATTATCACTTGTGTTGTATACTGTGTTATTTGTAATTACAGAATATGACACGATCTTAGTCCAAATGTCAAATGGTACAGTAGATAAATGTTGAAAATAAAAAGTATTTTCCCCTACCCTGTCTCAGTCTACTAGTGTTTGAATCCTGAGACCAGAGTTTGTTTTGAACCAACAATTTCCCTTTAATAAAATTCATTCTTTCTAACAAAATTCAACCTCTTTTTTTTTGTAGAGGATAGGTCTGGATGGATTGTAATGGTGATGAGGAAGTAGTAAGTTGTTATAATCTTAAAGGAAAATCTACAGTCTAAAAAATAAATGAAAAGAAAGTTTTCAATTTTAGCTAAATATAATTGAAGCCCCTTTTCTTTGCTAGATTAAGGAGAGTCCTCTCTATCTTTAGACTGCCTGATGAATACCTGGGTCTTTCTTGAACAAACTGTGACAAACTTAAGTACCTAATATAATTCACTTCTCACTTGAGAAGAAAAAACAAACAAAATCCAGAAGGAACACCAGAATTTTGGGGGAGAAAAAAGTCCAGAATTTAGCTCTTAGCATTGAACTGGGGGATCAGGAGATCTAAGGAATTAAGGGCTTTGTGACTTTGAGTAAGTCATTCCATGTCTCAGCTTGAGACATAGCCAAAATATGGCCCCAGTTCTGACAATGAACTCCTCCATGTCTATGACAGACACTGCAAATCAAGCAGACTTTCCCCCAAGGTTGCAGACTTGATCTCAGTCCTCAGGCTGCCACTACCTAACAGATGAGAGAGAAGTGCCAAAGGGATGAAGCCTGTGCATTTTAGCCCAGGGCTCAATGCACTCAGGCCTCTTCTGGCTCTAACATTCTATGATCTTAAGGAAATGCTCTTTAACCCAACCTTGGAAAAAAATTGTAACTTACCCTCATCACTGCCAAGATGAACAATGTTTAAGTAGAAAGAAAAAATATGAAAGCTGAATCATGCTAGATAAGCTCAAAACAACAAAGTGAAATACTTCAGGAAAGTGACTTGAAAAACCAGAATAGACAGATTAAACAACAAAAAAGTAAATAATGAAGTCAAACATAGGCCAATGTTTTTTAGTACTAGAGAAAAAAAAAGTTAAAGTGGAATGACCATATTAATAAAAGCTTTCCTGAAAAGTTACCAAATAAAGCAAATTTCTATAGATCATTTCCTTTTTTCCCACAATAAAATTATAAATGTTTCTATAAAAACATGAATTCTCAACACATAAAAAAATCTTAGAAATTAAAAAATGTTTAATCACAAAATTAAATATAAATTTTATTAACACAGTAAAAATACTAAAGTAGCATATTAATTTCTGCCTTTTTAATTTCATTTTCTCTTTTTAAAATAAATTTAAAAGCATCTAACTACTGTCTTTATTTCAATTAAATATGAAAACCAAGACACTCAAGAGTAGCATATACGGAAAGATATTAGGAAAAAAAGTTTTAGAATAAGAAAAATAGATTTGGAATTTAAGAAAGAGGCCTTTGGGAAACAGGCTTCATAAAGGCTTTAGTTTCAGACAATGGTTCTAAGAAATTTTAGAGGGGCCACCCAACCCCATTATTCATCCATATCCATTCCTCAAATGTGACCCAATTTTCTCTATTATCATAAGAAATATTATGGTAAAGATATGACCCCTAACATCCTTCTAAATCTAAGAGTCTATCTAATATCACTCAACTTTTAAATAAAAGTGCCTTAGGAATAACATTGGAAGGATCCACAAGAACCAGAGACAAACTGGTGAGCTGTAGTTCCAAGGACAGTATTCACCAAATATCCAGTTGTCCATTTTGGGTTCTGTATCACATGCATTTGTTTTAATATAAAGGACTCAAATCATTTGTTGCATTTTGATGAAGTATATGAAAAACAGTAACAAATACTGTCTCTGACTTTTGAAGTACACACACCATGCCCAAATAATAGCAAAAAGTGCTTTGGTGGAAAAGCAGAACAAAAAGCATTAGCCATCAAAGAGTCCTAGTAAAAGAATTTCAGAACATTAAATAAGAAAAAAACTGAGGGTAAAGGGGAGAGGGTGGGGACATCAAATATATAGTGATGGAAAGAGAATTGACTCTGTGTGGTTAGCATATAATGAATGCAATACATGGACGATGTAATGTAGAATTGTACACCTGGAACCTATGTAATTTTTACCAACCAATGTCACCCCAATAACTTTAACAATTAATTTAAAACAAACAAACAAACAAAAAAAACCATCTAACAATCTATGAGACAAATAGAAAAAAATCATTTAAAATGATATGTAATTATATATTCTCCCAGATATCACAGCTTGGGACCCAAAACCACTATATAACCGAAACTCTAAAACTGGGATTAGGGCCAGTTTGGGGGTGTTTTTTTTTTCCTTTTCCCTAAGAAAACATCAAGAAAAATAACTTTAATTTTTTTAAAGTTCTGTGCAGGCCTTCAAAGCCTGTGTCACTCACTGGACCCTGCCCCTTCCCAGGAACCTTTCCAATACCCGGTAAAATTTCTGAAGCCTCATAAAGAGAGGAAGTAGAAACAATGCTTTATCAAGCTCTCCCGCCCAGGAACAAACTTCTTGCCTGACTCTAAGCTCTTGTTTTCCTGCTCTAAAAAGTTTGATCATAATCACCTGACTATAGTACTTTCACATTTCATTCCTTTGCTTAGAAATTTCTCTTATTTTTTAGGTGTTTGTATTTTGACAGTTTCTCAGGTGATCCTGACAAAATTCTAAGTTCCTACTTTTGATAAGAATTACTTGGAGCAGAAGCCGGGATGGCTCAGTGGGTTAAGCGCTCACTTTGCAGCCCCCGGGACTGAGGATCAAATCCCGGCCCCGGCCCGTGCTGACCCATATGCTGAACTGGGGAGTGCCCCCAGTTCAGTTCTCACCAGGGTGAGACCCCGGCCCAGTTCCTGCTCTGTGCAGCCCCATGCCCACCTGTGGAATGAAACTATGTGGAAAAACCGATGATGTGCAACTATGGAGACTGTTCTGGGCCCTGCCTCTTCTCTCCGTCTCTGTATCTCTTTCTCTCTCTGTCAAAAACAATAAAAATAAATCTTAAAAAAAAACAAACAGAATTACTTGGAATCCTCTCCTCTAATTAGGCTGCTTCCTCAGGGTCTCACAAACATCCAAGTTCAGCTTTACTCCTTTGCCTCATTTGTTTCCAACTATAGTGTGTACTTCTCTTCACTAATTCTCCCTAGACCCTCCCCAAATTTCACCTCTCCATTCTATCCAAACTCTGCATACCCTTACAAGCTCAAATCCATTCTTTCTAAAGCCTTTCCTAGCTCCTCCAACCCTAATTACTACTCTTTTTTCTACTCTAAGGTGAACAATACTCAGGGTGGACCATATCATTTTGCCCCATATTTGTCACTGATTCAGGTTTCTAGCGCCCCGACTGGTATGACTGCATGCTCCTCAATGGACCATGCCTCACTCCTATGTGCTGAAGGCATGTCATACACACCTTCAGAGAAACAGCACACCTGTGACTTTTGGGGATACCACTGGCTTCATCTAAACAATCTCAGGGGCCTGGGGACATACCAAGCTTTGCTACAATTAGAAGAGGCAACACCTACAATTTGTATAATGTGTCTTGATGTCTCATGTGGGAGGTGAGGAATATAGAACCAACCAAAGAAATTTAGTATGCCCTGGCGTTAGGATGTAATTCTTATCAAGTGAAGAATACCTAAGAGAGAATGAGTTCCCTTAGTTAATCAGGTATAAAGGAGCCATTCTTCAAGAAAATGGCACTGCCCCATCACCTTGAGCCAGTGCCCCAACAGTAGAGAACCTCATTCTTCATGAGATCCTATCATACCCAGAATGAATAACTGAAGCAATAACCAGCAGATGGGTTACTTGTTAGGTAACCATACTGCATCCAAGATCAATACCCACACAACCTACAAGTGATCTTGGGAACAAAGGACAAAAGGACTAACCTCTTACAGACCAAAGAGAGCAATGAAGAGTTTTTGATAGGAAAAGTTATTTGGTGTTACTGAATTGTATACTTAAAAATTGATGAATTTTATATGGAAATTATGCCTTAATAAAACTTAAAAAAAAAGAAACTTTGGTGACTTCACCTGGAGTATTCACATGTGGTGAAGCATCAGACAGTCAAGTAAGGTGAGGGTATTCACAGGTTTTTATTGCAGTTTCAAGACAGAAGGCACAAAACCTCTGGTACAAAAGCTGAAGTTGTTTCATGCCACTAAGATAGAAAAATTCACTATAAATGATACCCAAAACTACCAAAATATAGCCTCTGAAAACCACATATACACATACAAATCTAAATAATATAAAACTACTGAAATGATGAGTACCATACAGCTAGTGGAGATACAGCTTTTGAGAAAAAGAAATGGAAAGGTTAGAGGTGGTAAAAAAACAAATTCATATTTAAGATGTAATAGTTGAAAAAAGGAGACCTGATGAAAGAAAGGAAGTCTGAGAAATCATTGCTATTGGCTAAGAGGCGTGGTGTGCTGCCCACAGGGTCATAAGGTCTGCTTTGGCCTAAGTTCTTTTAAAAAGGGCTAAAGGACATTTTTTTTTTTTTTTTTGACAGCAAATAAGGAAATCAGGAAAGCCACACAGAAATAATAGACAATTTAATTTAATGTAGACAAGAAGAGGAGGTTGCTGAGAGCTTAGTATAGGACCCAAAACAGGAGTTCAAGATAACAGTTCTAAAATTAACACTTATGATACCAATTATAAACTATTATATAAACTGTCTATACCTTACTTACATCTTAGAAACACATTTTTTTCATTTACCTAAGTTTTTCAAATTAACAAACGTCACATGCTATATTCCAATACAATGAAGAGAAAAATAATCAATTTTTATTTGCATACCTGTTATATGGCATGTACTTTATCATGTACATGTCATAATAATTCTGCAAAATATAACTACCCCCATTTCATAAAGAAATTGAGGCTCAGAGGAGATAAAGAGCTTGCCCAAGGATATAGACTCACTTTTCACTATATTATTACTTTACACTACTACACACTACTCATTAATAGAAGCAGATTACTGAAATGACAATAACTGACAAGAATTAAGAGCTGGAGACAAAAGAGAAGCAAAAACTATAAAGTTACGAAAACACAGAAGTATGGGGCAATTTAATGAAAACTGCCAGTAGCCTATAAATTTCAACCACCTCAGAAGGCAATTCAATAGCAAAGAACAACAACAACAAAGTCATCTCAGTGACTTCTGGAGAGCCACTTCCTAGATAACAAGGTGAAACTCATCATGAAGATGGGTGACCACCTGATTAACCTCTACAGGTTGGCCCACCCCCAGGCTGGGCTGAACAACTCACTCTTCAAAAGGCTAACCCTCAAGCAGGAGGAGCACCTTTGGAGCCCAGAGGCCAAGAGGGGCCCCTCTGCATCCACTTGGTGTTGGGCTTCTACCTGAGCTTTTCCCTGCAACCACTAGGCAGCCTTCTAACCACCCTGGAGACCTCTCCTATGCCTGGATCAAATTGAAACAATAAAGCCTTTTGCAAAAAAAACCCCCCAAAAAACAACAACAAGATATTTCAATTTCTTATTAGCTTTGTAATCCTAGTAAGACAGTAAACTATTTTTTGTCCATCTGTTTTCTTATCTGTAAAATGAGAATAACTGTACCTATCTCATATATTAATCTGTTAAATGCATTAATACATATAAATCACTTAGAACAGTTCTTGACACACAGCAAGTGTTCAATAAGTGTTAGCTAATAAAGTCATTATTATCTTCAAAGTTAATTTTAAAGTACTTCATTAGTTCATGCTTGGTAAATGAGATATTACTATACCATGATCCATATATGTAATACAGACAACTGCAGAGACTGGGTGAGAGAGAGGAAGACTAATAAGAAAGAGAATACAAAGAAGTGAGAGGATGTACACAAAATAGTAGAGAGGTGTTATCACTTTGCCCACCTCTCTATCAATATTTATCTCACCATATTATAATCAGTTGTGAAAATATCTATCTTCTTCATAAATTGTGAGGACTCTGAGGGCAGGAATTAATTTTTATATTAAATGCCCAACACGGTGCCTGCAATATAGTATATACTAAATAAATGTGTAATAAAATAAGAGGGGGGATCAGTAAAGTTTGAGATCAATTGGGCTGGGGGCAGAGTCAGTAAAGACCTACTAGTACTCTCTGTTTAATTGATTATCAATATTCTACTCCCCTATGCTTTTAGAACTAGAAAATAAATTTAAGAAATGCCTTAAAAATATTTAACTGCTCTAAAATTAGAAATTTTTCAAATAATAAAACAAATTTTAATAATTTATTTTAAATATTAAAAATATGCTCTGATTACCCTGTTACTACCAAAAGTTAATCCTAATTAATGGTCAAATGGTCAGTCATAGAAATGAACAAAGACTAAATAAGAGACATACTGAATTTTCAGCTGTTAATCTGCTAGATGTAGTGCAGATATAAAAAAGATAAGGCATGATCACTTCCCTCTGACCTCAGGTACCAAAGTATAATTGGGCAAGAACAACTGTCAGCCCCCCTGCCTGGGACCACCTTCACCCCAGGCCCTGGAAAATCCACAACCTAAGCAACCACATAACAATGCCCCCTTCATTGTCGATGTTTGGTACAGAGGTTTTTCCCCAACCCAAGCAAGATAGATCAAATCCAATTCTCCAGGAATCTGGAAAACTGAGAAAGAAAACCTCCATTGAGAGATCATATATCATCCAGTTTGGAGGCAGAATCACAGAAAGTCAAAGCCACATTTAAGCCAAAGCTAAGGGAAAAACAGAAGGCAAGAGAAAGCCAGTCTGTAAAGGAGAGAACAGACCAGGTGTGGGGCTCAGGTGAGGGACGGAGGCACTTGTCTCAGGTTCAAGATTTAAGAGGGCACCAAAAACTCAGTAATCAAGATAACACTGTAATGCACACTATTTTAAAAAATCCAAATTAATGCCCTTGAATGAAGCAGAGGCACAGAAAGAAGCTGAAGAGAGTCCATACAAGCCACAGGCAGAGGAAGAATGATGCTTTCCAAGTGCCTGCTCTGGGTTCCAGCTGCAGTTCATTTCAGGGGGCTCCCTAGCTGTAACAATAACAACCACTGCAACTGTCAGCCCTTCCACCATTCCTTCTAGCAGGCCAGCTTAACTGGGTGTTTCCTGAAACCTAAGAAAACTGATAAATATACCCTACTTGGGAAAATGAGACATGCACATAAAGCTTTTTTTTTTTTTTTTAAGATCAAGGCAATATATAATTTACTGACAAAAAATGTACTGAAATTAGTGCTACAGAAGTTCAGAGATCACTGTGGGTGGTCAGGAAAAATAGATTTAGCTACATAGGGGGAGGAGGAGAAGTATATACTAAGCAAACAGATCAAAGTACATGCTAAAAGTAGGGAGGGAGCCAGGGAAAGGAGAGGAAGAAAAGTGAAAAGGAGTGATCCACACACACCTGGTATTACAGCCAAAGAAGTAAACACAGCTCCATGCTTTCTGCCACCAGCCCTCACATCACACTGTTCATTACACCTGAGATACAGTAAGTACTGTACCTCTGTCCCCTTTTTCTCATGGTCAAATCCTTCCACATCTTTTAGGGACCAGTTCAAACATTTCTTTGAAGAGGTGTTCCTGGTGTCCTACCACACTCAGTGGATGCCTGGATAGCTCAGCAGGATGAACACTTGCCTTGAAATCATGAGGTCCTGGGATAGAATCCCAGCCCTGGCCCTTGCAAACCCATATGATGAACTGAGAAACAACTGGTTGTGGTGGCGAGAACTAAGGTTGTGGCAGCGAGAAAAGAAAGGAAGAAAAGAGAATATGGCAGAGAAAAGGCTAAGGGGCTGCGTGCAGTGACATGCGCTATTTTCTGGTGGAGAGCAAACTCTAACCAAAAATTCAGTTGGGATGTTGTACAATGTCTTAGGAGAGTAGGATCTGAACTAGTTGACAAGGGAGAATAATAATGCAGGCTCAAGGAACGTGGCAAAAGAGGGACAGATGTAGAGGGTGTGCTGATGACTAACAGAAGGGCCCAGCTGCACCAAAGGTCTTACAGAGGTGAAAATGTGTAAATCTGTCCCAGTCCTTTTTGTGTATAGTTCTGTGATTTTTACCAAGATACTAAATCTTAGGG
The DNA here is from genome assembly GCA_004027555.1 of Craseonycteris thonglongyai. Classification (NCBI taxonomy): domain Eukaryota; kingdom Metazoa; phylum Chordata; class Mammalia; order Chiroptera; family Craseonycteridae; genus Craseonycteris; species Craseonycteris thonglongyai. The sequence continues at coordinate 28,772 of PVKE010008384.1, read as the reverse complement.
ACAAACAGCTTAAACAGGGTTTTCCAACTTTTTGGCTTCCCTGAGCCACAATGAAAGAATTGTCTTGGGCCACACACAACATACACTACCACTAACAATAGCTGATGAGCTAAAAAAAAAAAAAAATTGCAAAAATATCTCAAAATGTTTACAAATTTATGTTGAGCCATGAGTTGGACAAACTTGGCTTAAAATAAACATGGGGGAAAACCCAGGGGGGTTGACTTGCAAATAATCACATACTTATTGATATTTCCCAATTAAATCAAGCTTTCTTACCCACTTCCACTACCCCATCCCACCTCCCACCCACCTCACCCTTCTGCCATGCAGGTCTAGCACCCCAGTGACCACATTAGGGAAAAAACAAAAAGGAAAAATAGAGAAGTTATTTAAGAATACTAACTTGAATCCATCATGAACAAAAAATCTTGGGGTTATATCAAATCTTGCCATGTTGGCCCCATTGCTTAAACAAATGCCAGTCTTATAATGTATACATTAAAGGGCCCCCTCTATTTTCACATTAAGGAAATATTCCTTAGCAACTCCTCATTAAAATGATAACACCACACTGAGTGGATGCCTGGATAGCTCAGCAAAATGAGCACTTGCCTTGAAATCATAAGGTCCTGGAATAGAGTCCCAGCCCTGGCCCTTGCAAACCCGTATGCTGAACTGCAATGCAACTGGTAACTGCCGAGCCCAGCAGCAAAGGTTCTCACCTCTCATGAGGAAGGCCCCTAGTTCAGTTCCCACCCTGCAAGGCCCCACATCCACCTGTGTGGAATGAAACCATGTCGCAGCTAATGATGTACAACTATAGAGACTGCTCTGGGCCCTCCCCCTTTTCTCTCTCTCACCTTTTCTCAAACAATAAAATAAATCTTTAAAAGAAAATGATAACACCACATTCCCAGAGAACCAAAATATTTTAATTATAATTTTCCATATGCAAATTCCCTATTTTATAATTGATTAACAATATCCTGCTCAAAGGGATTGCTATGCAATAGGCTAAGAAACTACAAGTCTACATACATATCACCATACATGTTAAATATATACATATCAGATAATTATTGGTTAAAAATACTTAACTAAAAGCTCTAGGAATTGTTATAAACACCAGAACACACTAATACATTTAACTTGTCACCATGCTCTCCTTCACTCTTGTCCACTCAGACTTCATTTTCTCCCAGCTTACCATATCTTCATACATTTCCTCACATGTACTACTGGAACTGTATTCACTTGTATGTACTTGTAGTCATATCAGTGCTTAGATATGCCCAGATATAAACCTGTTTAATTGTAAAGGGTTATCTCTACACATCAGTTACCTTAGTTTGTAAGTTTGTCTTGGTGTGTTTGTGTTTTCTCTTTAGTGAGTAGGTGTAGGTGTTTAAACATTTATTTATACCAGAGGGAGAGTGTATCTTTACAGATCAAAAAGTGCGCACATCTGTGAAGAAACTTTGCCTGTATTTCAGTGATTCTCAAAATGAACTGTTAAGAAACGAAGGCAAAAGAAGATAGTCACAAAAATAACTGTATATATCGGTATGCCAGGATAGCTCAGCAAGTTGAGCACTTGCCTTACAACTGTGAGGTCTGGGGATGGAGTAATGGGCCAGCGCGTTCAAACCCATATGCTGAACTGCAGCGCAACAGGTGACCACTGATTCTTGCCTCCCATTCAGGAGGCTCCCAGTTCAGTTCTTGCCCCATGGTGCCCCACATCCACCTGTGTGGAATGAAACTATGTCACAACTAATGATGTACAACTATGGAGACTGCTCTGGGCCCTACCCCCTTCTCTCTCTCTCTCTCTCTCTTTTACCTTCTCTCAAATAAATGTTTAAAAACAACACTGTATATTGTATGATTCCATTTATATGAAATGTCCCAAATAAGCAAGTTAAAACCATAATGAGGTAACATTTTACACCTTCTAGTGTGATTAAAATTAAAAAGGCTGACAACACTAAAATTTGTGACTCTAAAAATGTGGAGCAACTAGAATTCATATATAACACTTGGGAAAACTGGCAGTTTTTTAATAAAGTTAAACATACATCAACTCTATGACTCAATAATACCACTCCTAGGTATTTATCAAGAGAAATAAAAACATATATCCACAAGGGACTTGTAAAAGAATGTTCACAACAACCTTATTCATACTAGCCCAACTTGGAAATAACCCAAATATCCATCAAGAGGAAAACAGATTTAAAAATTGGAGTATATTCATACAATGAGGTATTATTCAGCAATAAAAAATAAACCACTGATACATAAAACACAAATGAATCTCAAAAACAAGTTACATGAAAGAAGCCAGACACAAAAATGTATATATTACTGTATGATTCCATTTATGAGAAGCTCATGATAGGCAAAACAAATCTATGGTGGCAGAAACATGAAGTAAAAGTAGTTGCCTTTCAAGGAGGATGACAGAAGGAAATGGCTGGTAAAGGGCATGCAGGAACTTTCTATGGTGATAAAAATGTTTCCTATCTTGTTCTGGTAGAAGTTATAGTGTACAAAATTATCAAACCTCCTTACACTAGACACTTAAGACATATACATTGTATTGAATGTTAATTATACCTCAATAACAAATACAAAGTATCACTTTGCTTCAAGACACCGGTTTACGATTTTGTTTCAAATGAAATCTACATTACCACACATACGTTTTCAATTATTTGCCACTTTGGATTATTCACACCTATTCCTTTATTACTATAAATAACCTAATGGATTACAGACATGTATACATAGATACATATAAGTATACATGTTCATGTTTAATTTTTCATAAATAGCAAATCAAGTTTGATTCTTCAGGATTTCAAAATGTACCTAATGGACTATTAGAGGTCCAGCAGAATTTTCTGTTTTCTATACCATTTTCCTCTCAATATGATTTTATAGTTGTGGTTTTAGAGGCTCTGAAAAAAACAGAATAAATAAGGAATGTAAATCAAAAGTCAGCAAGGAAGGTTGATGACAGGACAAGACTTGAACCACTATTAGCCCCAAGAATAATGCCCTCCTCAACTATTTTAAGAGACAGCCCGTACATATTTAAATTTAAGGGGAATTGAAAAGCATGAAGAGTAGTCTGCCAGCTAATTTGATCTTTAAAAACTGACAACACAGCCTAAATAACAAAAGCAGTGTACGCCAAACAGGCACCTAAAAACCTACTGAGCCCTTTCTCTTCATCTTTTCCCTTCCTCTGTTGTTCTCTATCCAGGTGTTTTTATCCCCAGTACCTCTTACCCTCACTATGATATTGCTCAAATCTAATAGATTTTTCATATACCCAGCTCATCCTAGGTTCCAAATAAATAACTTTACAAAATTGTACTGTGCTCTATTGTAGATATGGCACATACACTCAAACAGTATAGAGAGTATAGCGTGGGTAGACAGAGTTGACCAGTGAGTGGAAAAAAGATGACTTCATTTGTTTCCCATCCCACAACTGTAAAAGATCTCTCCCTCTGAAATCGTACCGCATGTTTTTATTCCCTTGCTATACAGATGGCTCTTACAAGGTTCTGAACTATAAACAAGTACACATGCCTAATCTCAAAAAGAGTAAGTTCCCAGACAAAAACTGTGTCTTAATGTCTGTATTCACCACGAACCTAAGGCAATACCTTGAACAGGATGGGGTAAAACATGTTGAATTAATAAATTGCTGAATCAATGTGAATGAAAACAGTTAAGGGTGGAAGAGGAGAGGGGAAAGAAAACGCTAAGAGGATTCAGGAAAGAGAAAGGAGAAGGGAAGAGGGAGAGAACAAAAAAGAAAAGGACAGAGAACAATTATGAAGGCAATTCTTCTGTTAAAGTGAACAGAATTATTAAAAAAAACTGAAAGTTGGGAATGACCATAGCTATGCATCTAATACAAGATTGTCCATCCCATGGCTCACAGGCCACATATGGCCCAGGACAGCTTTGAATAAGGCCCAACACAAATCCATAAACTTTCTTAAAACATTATGAGACTTTTTTTTGCGACTTCTTAAAAGCTCATTAGCTATTGTTAGTGTTAAGTGTATTTTATGTGTGGTCCAAGACAATTCTTCCAATGTGCTCAGGGAAGCCAAAAGGTTAGACACCCCTGATCTAATATCACAGCTTTCAGCACTAGTTTTTAAATTTTCATTACGAACACCTTAAAACATCTCCCAATCCTTGCTATCTAGTGCGGTCTCTAAAAGTAACTGCAGTGCTCCCTATCTGACATGCAGGTGTGGGAACCACACTTTAAACCTACATAATTTAAGTATGTTAACATTTGAGAAGCACCACCATACACCATTTAAGTCCTTTCTGTTATACTGAGTCTGTTTTATTTACGTGGACCAGTAGATGAAACTTGAAAAATCTCTGATTAGAGTGAAATCAATCAGTGTAATGGGATTTGGCTTGCCCGCATTTAACGTCAGGTGAAGTTAATTAGAGACTAATTTGGCCTGAAGGGCATATCACAAAACCTTGAAATCAGTCATAAAAACATGACTAAAGAAAATAGAGCATGGGGGAAGCCGGGATGGCTCAGTGGGTTAAGCGCTCACTTTGCAGCGCCAGGGACCGAGGATCAAATCCCAGCCCTGGCCCGTCCGGCCCGTGTGGACCCATGTGCTGAGCTGGGGAGTTCTCTCTCTGTCTCTGTATCTCTCTCTCTCAAAAACAATAAAATAAATAAATAAATAAATCTTAGAAAATAGAGCAGGTTAGTAACATCCTCCAGAATTCCTTTTTGTTCCTTCATGCCTAGTACAGGGCTTGGAACAACACCCGAGACCCATGTTTCTTGAATGAATAAAATAAAAAAATGAGAGCTGGAATAATCTTAGGGTCATCTGGTTCAACCGCCTCATTTAAAGATGAGAAAACTAGAAATCCTGAGAGATTCAAAAGTAAGCAGGCTGAAAAAAATATATTGGATTTTACATTTTGATTCATTCTTTTTCTTTTGTAGGAATGTGTGAGAAAGGGAATTCTAAATATTATAATTAAATAATTGAGGGCTCTTAAAGAAGTGATTGGGTAAAAAGACGGAAAGTGAGCTGATTCTGGGTGGTGAGCACATAATACGATGTACAGACAATGTAATGTAGAATTGTACACCTGGAAACAATGTAATTGTTATAATGTCACCGCAATAAATTTAACAACAACAAAAAGATGCGCTGGACTAAGAAGAAACCAGCAAAGATAAATAAGGCTGGACAAACCTATTTTCCTAAGCCTAATTTTTTTTTTTTTTTTTTTTGGACAGGCCAATTAATTCATCAAGTTCATCTGCCGAAAAAAATTAACCTGAAGGATTTTCCGAAAAAGAAACTTGAGCTGCAAGAAAATGTTACAAACCAAGGAAGAACATAACTAATTTAAATCTCCACGGGCTTATTTCCTGTTCAAGTATGACCTCCTGGGATAAGTTTTACTGCGGTGTTCATTACCAGATGACATTTGGTTTTAAGAAAAGCCAAGGGCAAGTTGGAGAAACGATTCTTTAAACCTAAGACAAAAAACTTAACGTCTGTTTCCCATTTGTTTATAATCAGAATGCAGGCTTGCAGAGGAAACATACCAACCTCTGACGGCAAAAATATAACGACCCAGTCACGTCCTCAAAAGAAACCAGTACACAAACTTCACAGCCGGATCCAGCTGTGCTGCACGGGAGCCAGAAATTTATTCTAAGACAGCAGACAGAGCAAAATAGCGAATGCAAAAGACAGCCAGATTTCAATCAAGAAAAAAGAAAAGGGGTGTGTGTGCGCCCTAAGGTGTCTCCCCCCAACCCCCACCCTCTTCTTTTCAACTTTCAACCAAAAGCTTTTGAAGAAGTACTGGTTAGACTCCCTTTATGACGATCGTCCCCTAAGTGACGCCTGTATGAAGAGGAAGGGACGGATAGACAGCATGAGCTCGCACAGCCACGGCCGGCGCGGGCTGCGGCGGGAGGGGAAGGGGCCGGTCCCGAACCCGGGGAGGCCCGGCCCCGAGTGATTCATCATCAAGTCGGGGTTCGCGCGCCTACCGCGGCCAACGCCCAGGGCACCCTACGGTCCCCACCCGCCCGTTCTTTCCGAAATAGCCCTCAGCGTTCCCCCACTCCCGGAGAGGGGGTCGTGGGGAAGGAGACCCGGGCGAGCGGCAGGAAGACTGCAACCTCCTCAGCCACCATGGCCGGTGTTCCTCCCTTGCCCGCGCCCGCACACGGACTTCCTGGAAAGCACCGGGCTGGACTTACCTGACTGGTGCCCGCTGGGGCCACCGACTCCTTTACAGACCCGCAGGGACTGCCTGCCGCTGGGTTCCCAGCACACGCCCGTCCGCCTGCGCGTGCCTACGTCTGCCTCCCAGGGAGTTGCCGGATCCACCCGCAAGCAGTTTCCCCAACTAGACAGCGCTGTCGGTGCGGCCGGTTCCCCCTCCACACCAGCGCCTGCGCACTCCCAGGTCGCAGGGTGTCCTGGGAGTTGTAGTTCGAGAGAACAGGGTGACGCTTAGCGAAGACCCTGGTCTTAATCTGTAGGATATTGGAAGCAGCTGCGGGTACCAACCAAGCTTTACTCCGGCCTGGGACAACGCTCTCCACTCGTGAAAATACTTAACCTCGACCTCTGGGAGTTCTAAGCAGCAGCTAAAGGCTCTTTGGTAAAGATTTCCTCTTTGAATTTTACTAAAGAGGTACACAAGGCAGGGTTTGAATTTATTACCCTTGGTAGCTAAGGCGAGGACATGACATCGAGTCTTTTAAATTTGTCACGAAAAACTGATAGAAAGGTAAACGAATAAAGTCTAAGGCACAAGAGGGGTTAAATCAGGTGGATGTTATCTCAAGGACGTAGTGACCCTAGCGATTTCTTTAGGCCTGCAACCAGGGATGATGTCGCAGCTATATCCTTTGTATTCCCGGGCAGTTTCAGCCCCATCCCATCCTCCCATTCCAGCTGCAAGCCCTAAACCAGGTGGTGGAGGAGCCGGGCTAACGTGGGAGGGTGCTGCTCAAAGGACGGGACTGGAACAGATGGGTAGTCTGGAGGGGAGGAGGAAGAGAGTGGGGATACCTCAGAGACAATTTGATGGCTGCTTTTTGTGCAGGGTTCTGAGAGGAATAGCGACGGCCTTCCATTCATTCATTTACTCACTGGGAATTTTTCTGGCCTGCTCTTCAGTAGTAAATCATTCCCAAGAGTCATATTCAGCTTTGATACACCTTTCGAAAATGCAACCAGGAAGAGGACTGAAGTGCCTGGGTGAGGTACATTCCAGCTACACCCCGTGTGAGAGCCAACTAATGGTTAAATCTCTCCTGGCATCTACTTAGTCTATTCAGAGCAGGGAGTAGTACCCTGTGTAAACACCCTGGAATTTCATGCAACTGATACCTAGTAATCCCAGCCATGAAGATATTGTTGATTTGAAATTTTTAAGGAAAAACATTCTAAGTTGCAAATACTCTCAGAAGACTGTCAGCATTAAATCTTGTGCATCTTATTTTCTATAACATCTTAGTGTGAATCAGTTTCTCAAATATTCTTGGAGATAACAGCTTTCTGAAACAACTTCCTACAAAATTAAGGCTTGACTAATATTTATTGAGCACTTAATCCACATCAGGCACTGTATTGGCACTTCATTTATAATATCTCATCCAATCCTCAACCCTAAGAATATATTAGTATCTTCCTTTTTTTTTTTTAAAAGATTTATTTTATTGATTTTTAACAGAGAAACAGAGACAGAGATACAGAGAGAAGGGGAAGGGCCCAGAGCAGTCTCCATAGTTGACATTAGTTTTCCATATAGTTTCACTGCACAGGTGGGCACAGGGCTGCGCAGGGCAGGAACTGAGCCCGGAGCCTCCTGCATAGGTCCCAGCAAGAACTGAACTGGGGGCACTCCCCATTTCAGCATGTGGGTCTGCATGGGCCGGGGCCGGGATTCGATCCTCGGTCCCCGGGGCTTCAAAGCAAGCGCTTAACCCACTGAGCCATCCCAGCTTTCCCTTATCTTCCATTTTTATAGATGAGAAAACTAAGATGCAGAAAAGTTAAGTAATTTGCACAAGGTCACGCAGTGAATAGAGAGATCCAGAAATAAAGCACAGGTATCCTAACAAGTTCTAGTGTGCTTTCCACTGTTGATCAGACGGATGAGTCTTCTAAATCTCATTAAACTGTTTAAAGTAAAATAATCTGTTACCATGTCCCTGGTACATGAAAAAAGTTCTCTAACACAGTCCAGGGTGTTAGTACTCTGGATAAAATTAGTATGTGGGTTCATTTGCTAGTTCTATTTTTCATTATAAATTAATAAATAGGTATTCTGACTTACTAGGAAGTGTCCTGTGAATTCCTGCTACACCTCTGCACCATCACTCTGGGAGACAATGACAACGTAGAGTTCCTGAACAAGCAAAGCAGCAGACCATCACAATCTAGATATGGTCTATTTTAAGAAGTTTCCTCTGTAATATGGCTCCTTTTTCTTTGTTTTTTAGGCAAAAATGGCTTTCAATTCAGTGTCAGACTGATTTAATCTACAGATTTCCTCCCTACCTTCCAATATGAAGTGTTAGGCATACATTAATTGTATTTTCTCTTTTAGTTATTCAAATTAAGTTTTTCCTAACAAATGTTTGAATCTTATTTTAGTTCCTTTTTCTAAAATAATTTGATTTGGTGCTGAATTTTTCCCCCTTTTGCAGATAAATGTTATCATATTGTAATCACAAGGCTAATAAACATGGATCTCCTAAACCCATGTACATTCAATATCACATATGGAACCAGACAGAAGTAGTAAGAAAAACATCCTAGTATCTGATAAAACTGTAAAAAATAGAACCTTCTTCACTACTTTCACTTTTGCTATGATCTATTCCCTATACCAGCATTCAGAATGATCTTTTAAAACAAATCAGATTATGTCACCCTCCTCCAAGCCAGTCATGACTTCACATCACATTTCAAATAACCCAAGTTATCACCCCTAGAAGTACATACATGATTATTTCCTAACATACTCTCTCACTCTGTCCAGTCCCCTTAGTCTCCCTGAGGTTTCTCCATCATGCCAAGTGTATTCCTGCCTCAAGTTCTCTGCACTACACATGAGAATACTTTTCCTCCCAAATACTCATGGTTCATGTCCTCATTTTAATGAAGGCTCTGCTCAAATGTCATTTCTGAAAGACCTTCTCTGATCACCTTACCCTGTCTTTCTCCCCTTTCCTTACCTTTTGGACTTCATAGCACTTGTCACTACCTCACATCATCTTGCTTTTATGTAACTAGCATTAAGTTAAAAAAAGATTTTGTATTGCTTACCTCTCTATTGCTAGGATCTGCAACAGTGCCTGCCATACAGTAGGTATCAATAAATGAATATTGGAAATAAATGAATATTGAATCTATCTCTCTCCCTCCTGTTCTCATTTTGGGACACAGAACCAGAAGGTTTACCACTAAATGCCTGCCAGGGACCCGATGCCAGCTGTGAGAGGGATGGCTCCACAGGACAAGACCTCCAATGAAACTCATCCTAAAGTGGAGACAGAGCTCTCTTTTAAAAGAATTATATTTTATTGATTGCCACTATTACCTTATAGTTAGAAAAAAGAAACACAATGCTTGAAGAGGAAAAACCTGAACATTATATTTATATAAATAAGTAAAAAGGTAAATTCACTAAATGCCAGTGGTAGATTGAAATATTGTTCCAAATAGTTGCTCTCCTCTAGAGGAGAACATAGCCATTCCCACTGCCATTTGACTTGCAGTGCTTTCCTGTAGATACTGTTTTTAGTGTTAAATTTATTGGCATGACATTGATGGATAACAATTACATTGTTTCCAGGTGTACAATTAATCCGTGTAGCTATTTTAAGGCTTGGTTATGATCTGAGAGTGGGTTTTCCCTTCTTTCTTCACACAAATGTTGTCATGTTGTAATCACACAGCTTACAAACATGAATCTTGCTTTGACCAATGAAATGTGAGAAGGAGTAACAATGTGACAGCTGAGTGGATGCTGTCCCAAATAGAGGATGGTCCTTCTGCTTTGGTCCCAGAATGAGAACTCACGTGGATGAGACCCTGAGCCAAGCACAGTGCTGACAAGTAATGTAACAAGTAAACTGAGATTTAGGTTTGTTTTGACTATGAACTGACCTAGCAAAAGCTGACTACTGCAGCGCCTATTCAGCGAAAGGCCATCCTCTGAAATAGAAGTGGTATGGCACCACTTGCCCTACACATTTAACCCCACTTCAAGTAATAGAAAACAGTTTAAATTCAACATACTAAAGATAACAAATCTGAGATTGTAAGGTAAAAATATTTGAATAAGGGACTGAGTATAGCACCTGTTAGTTTACAGGGTTGGGTTAGAATGAAAGTGATTGATTAAATGACACTGGAACTCTACTTCCTGTATTACAAATCTTAATTAGTGTTATCTTTAAACTTCCAGCCAGAGGAACTCATAAAGCATGTCACACTGAATCATCATATCCAAATTAACGCCAGCAGCAATTTTCTGGTTATCAAAGGGTTCTTTTAAGAAATAATTTCCTCAATATACTTAAGTATTTTTTTTAAATGTAATTTATAAGCGAGCTGAGAAAACTTAAGTTAAAGACATAAATTTGAAGCTAAAAGGAGGATTTCATTCTGGGAGCATGGAGTTTGTTAAATCAGTGGGTGGTAGGAATCAGAGAAGATAAACACCATGACTGGGGCATACAGTTTTATAGAATGGATTCAAGCAAACTCTTTGGCTTGAAATGCCCTTCCCTGTCACTCCATCTCTGCCTACTGGAAGCCTCATGTTTCACTGTCCATCTCAAATGCCTGTTTCACACTCAAACTTCCCTAATGCCATTAGCTGGAAATTAATTTCATACCCTAGTATGCCTCCCCCGGAAGTGCACATTTCACCCAAATGCCAAAGGACTGAGAATTTACATTTTCACTGAAGCCAAGGTTCCTGACAAGTATCACTATCAAATAATGAACTTCTAGGATACACAAATAAATCTAAAACTTCATGCTAAAATTTAAATTATTATTTTAACATTCTTTTTAAAATGCTAGTCATGAAATTATAAAGTTTAACATAATAATATGGACAATGTGTACAAGTATAGAAACAATAATTTTCTAGCATTGTCAGTTGTTAGACTTATAGAGTCAAATTTCAGCTGAGGTGAGTAGATGAACAAGATTCATGTCCTAAATGGAGTGAAATAAGAATTAAATTCTGGTTTTAAATTGTAAATGCTAGGCACACCACATTGCTACAAAGAACAGTTATAATATGATGTAATCTCTATTTATCCTTCCTGTATTTTTAAAATTTTTATAAATATTTGACTAAAATAATGTTCTTTAGTTAACTAAATAATGTTATTCAGTTAATACATTCTTTTTATGTTTGTAATAACTGTCAACCCATTTCCATATTTATCTACTTGAAATTCTTAATCATTTTTAGTTGATTTTGAACACAAAATAAACCTTTAGTTAGCAATTGTTATAGCATTTTACTTATCTGATAATATATACTTATACTTTCATAGAGTTCCAATAAATAAGAGATTTTTCACTGAGGTTACATTTAGAATGCCTACCTGTATCTGAAAATGAATATTCATATAATAACAAATCTGAATGATATCCTTTGTTCTTATCAGTGACACTGTTGACTGATTAGATAGAATAACCTTTATACCTACATAAACACCAAATATGCCAAAGTTCAAGGATGATAGAAATACCGAAAAAGCTTAGGCTCATAGCCCAGGCTAAATGGCAGATTTTGGGCCAAATACCAAGACTCTTCATCCAATGTCACTTAAGATAGAGATAGCTTTTAGGCGGGTATGTTCTACTTCTTATTCTCAGGTAAGCTTTCAGTCAACACAGCTGGGTAACACAGCTGGCAATTAGGTCATATTTTTTCCATTCCATCTTTTGAAGCTGATTTTTTAGATAGATTTAAAGTAGACAACTATATTGTTTCTTCTATTAAACTTTTATCTGAGTAGATGCAGGCTTACACTTGGCCTGTTCAGATATTTTTGCACCTGTCAAATATATCCATCATAGTGCCCATCAGCTAGAGACCCAGTTGATATTTTATTAGGATCATATCCAAATTACTGGTAAACTGTTGATCAAAACATATCATGGAAAGAGCCCTGTGGTGGCTACTAAGCCCTTCTTGTTGAATGTCTTCTATTCCTCGGCATTTACTTATGATCAAGAGTTTAAAAAAGACTGCTTAAACCAGTCATTTAACTATTTATTATAGCTGCACTGTTATGCAGCAGCCCACATTTCTTGAGGAGGTTGTGAGAATTTGTCAAATGTTTTGCTAAAATTCAAACCCTTATTTTTGTGTTCTTTTAATCAAACTCTCATGATTTCCTATCATTTATTTCAGGTGAATCTGTGTTGCCTCTTAAGAGATTTCTACTCACTTCTAAGTGCTTATAAACCACTAAAGTGGGTATTATGTTTTTCTAAAATTTTGCTCAGGATTGGTAAGTTCAATGGGCTGGAATTTGGAGAATCTTTCCCACTCACACACCCTTTCTGAATCGTGTACCTACCTGATTTTTTCTTACATTAGCTCTCTACTTAGCTTGGTTGGGCCCAAAGCATAGCCCAACCTCATTCAAGCACAGATACATCTAGTTCCTGCTGAGGTCCTATGACAAGTGGGACACTTATTAGTGGCTGTGAGCATTTGGTCATGTTCTCTGAGGGGTAGGACAAGGAAGTGGGTTGGTAAGTGGTGCAGAGAGGGTGTGGGGCACCACTTCATTTGTATAGTACAGAGAAAGGCTAAATGATCAAACTGAGATGAGGCTGTCCATAGCAGTTAAGTCTAATGCACAACAGACCAAGCCAGACTGCCAAATCCAAAGGAGTGCACTCAGAAAGCAGAACAAGTACAAACAAACTGAAGTATCAGGGAAGCCATGAGAAGCAGAGCTGAATGAGAGGGTGCGTCAGGAGTAACTTCTGAGTCAGCTCTATCTTGTTTATATTTGATTCTTGGCGTGACAGGGTAGGGCCTTTCTGCCAAAAGTGAATGGACAGTGGAAACACAAAAATGAGTAAGATTCAGTTCTGCTTAAATTCCTGACATTGTCAGTATAAAATGGAGAACTTTGTTAGCATTAAGATTCACAGATATTTATTCAGGTTAGAACTTAGGGTAGTAATACCTAAGTGCCTTCTATATGCCAGGTACTGAAGTATTTAATACACATTAATCCTCATAATAGTACTTCCATGAAGTATGATTCTTACTTTACAAATAAAAAAAATTGAGGCTAGGTAATTTATGGAATTCATACAACTAAAGTGAGATTTGAACCAGACAAATATGACACCAAAGTGCACACTTGTAACTCATTCATTACAGCTCCATAGACTAAAAGATAATCCTTTGAAGAATCAAATAATTACTATGCTTCCTTTTCCATTGGAAGGTGTGAAATAGAAAATACAGAAATTAGGATAGTCTTACATGCTTCTTCTTGAACCTTGTCGTCAGTCTAAGTGACAAAGACTTAGGCAGAGTTCAAGAGGAGAGCGGGGAGAGTGGGTTTTCATGTTTTTCCTGGGCAAACCTTTCACACAATGTAACTTTATGATTTTTTACTGTTGTGTCATCAATCCCAGAATATCTTAAAAGAAAAGTAAATCCAAAGTTAATATAAAAAATTCAAGGTAAAGCATTTAACCCTTTTGGGTTATCTGTATTCTTGCTCCCACTTACTCTAATAAATTTTAACCGTATAGCTCGAATGTGTGCATTTTTGTTTTAATAATGTATTCTCATTTCTCCCTCTGGCTACTTCTGGTTGTCTCTCTATTTCTTATCTTCACAATAAGGGGACATTATAGTCCTTTCTACAAATGGACTCTACTAGGAGAACATAGTGCCAACCACTTATTTTAAGAGGTGAGGTATCTAAATATTAGCCAGATTAAATCAGTTTTTTCTTTCATTTTAAAAGGAAAGTTTATTCATTCCTAATGTTCTGTATACATTTTCACTTGGAAATTTCATTCCAGACACAAATGAATAGATTATGTCTTTGAAAACAAAAATATCTTAATTAATTAAAATAGTATACATTTACCTTAGCATTAAGTCTGGCTGGCTAATTCCAAAGGGTCAAGCATTAGACTTACTTGTGCCAACTAGGATCAGGGTAAAAGTATTTCACGCTCCACACATTTTGCTTTAGCACACATTTAATTTCCACACAATGTTCAATTTCACATTTAAAAGGCAAATTAGTATTTAATTCTCTAATGAATATAATAAGTATCTATTTCTGAAATTTAATTCAAAATAAAAAATTAAACAATGTGGATTTTTCAATAACTGCTTAGCCAAATAAATGTTCTCAATATAAGTTTACATAGTATTATTTCCTTTGTTCTCTTCAAAACAATACAGGTATATATAAAGTCACACATTACAGGCATCTACACTAGTAAAATATTACAGACTGGTAGCATGCAAGTATTTTACATTTTTAAATACAATGAAAAATGTTAAACCATTTCCCTTAGATGAAACAGAATTAAAGGTTTAAAATATAATATTATTCCATGAACATAGTGCAGTTGTATTTTTCTTTAAAAGAAAAAAAAAAAAAACCAAAGCGGCAGAGATAAAAATTTTAAGTCAGAACAATATTTTTTTTAACTAAAGATTGTCACTGGCAATGTTTGGTACTAAAATAAAATTTCCTTAAAAAGCACATTTTCTATCCATCTCATCTCACCATATAGCCAATTTTTATCTATCCATATTTAATTATCCATGGGAAATTTTAAATCCGGAGCCAGCTTCTCTCAATTGCACAAGGTACTCCTGATTGGCTTCTCTGCTATTTGGTCAATATGTGCTCAGAAACACACACACACACAAATAAAAGTCTAGGCTGTTTACTGTGCTCAGTTTCTTTCTTTGGATTTCCCTTTTTCCTCCAATTCTGAGAAAATACAGATTTTAAAATATTATTTTAGAAAAGGCCGAGCCTCCAGAACTATTCTGAAGACATTAAAAACTGCTGATGAGGAAGAGAGAACTGGAATGTTCAGACCCCTTCCTGTGAACAAAACCTTCTGAAGAGAGATGCAATGGAGGCATTACTCACCTATGTTCAGAGGCAATAGAAACATTTTAGAATCATAAGAGCTGGGAGGAAATTTAGAGACTACCTAATCCACTCACTTCATTTTCCAGATGAAATGAAGCCCAGATAGATACAAAGTCTTACCCAAAGCCACCACAGCTGACATCCAAGTCAGTATCATTTTCCAAAAACTATTACATGGTGGCAAATGGAGCATAATTCTCGTGGGGCTAGAGAACAATTCAAGCAACATTTATGAAGCACCTGTTATGTACAAGGCACCTTACTAGATGCTACTGAAGGTACAAAGGCTGACAAGGCCATCCCTGCCTCTAAGAGCTTATGCAAGTCCTGTGAGGTTATGTTTCAATATCTTCCTTAGCAGAGAATAATACTGACCAGGGCTAAAGTTGCTGGTGATAACAAGGCAGTTGCTGCCCAGGTGAGCTGATCTCACAAGGGACACTTACTTTCCTTCATTATCAGAGCTTGAGTCTGATATACAGATGCTGGAGCCCTAAGGACAGTCTTTTTTCCTAGGCCTTCATTCATACCTCAGATCATAGCTGACAGGAAGGCCGCAGTGCCCCAAACCCTCCTTTCAACTCTTAATCACTGTCTGCTTCCCCCTTGTGTCTAGCCATAGGCTCTCTGCAAGGTCCTGACCATGACCCAAGGTACTGTCAGTGTGACCAGGATAAATGCCTGATCACACACATCACTGGCATATAACACCTACCACCCTCATCAACCACCTCTCCCGCCAGTACATACAAAGTAAAGCAATATGAGTCCTCCACATCACACGCATGCTTCAATTCCCCATACTCAAAAAGACGTGGAAGATGTAACTGTTCGTCAGAAGAAAATAAAAGTTTCAAGAGGCAGTGGAAAACATTAGTGAATAGATAATAAAAATGATCTTCCTTTTTGTATAGCCCTTTCCAATGTAATATTTTTATCCCATTATTTGATGATATTCTCACCACAGCTCTGTGAGGTAGTTAGTGAAGATCTTATTCCCATTATAATATAGCTGACAAACCTTAGGCTTGAGAGACTAAGTGGTGTGTGTGCCTCAAAGTCACTCAGCTAAGAAAATTGGAGCCAAGTGTTTCCTGACTCCAAATCCAGTGTTCTTCCTCCTATATAGTCTATAATTGGCAGGCAATTGAATGAATTGCCCATGATCATATACCTGCTAAGTGTTGGTGATGGAATTAGGAGCCAGTCTCCAAATCTGTTAGCATGGTGTCCTTTCACCATACCAACCAGCAGAGCCAATGTGGTCAGAATGACTACCATGGAATGTAACTGAGAAGTCTACTCTCCTTCACCTTCCAAGTCAGTGATGCAACACAAAACTGGGATAACCTCTAGTACATGCAGTCTTCCTACACTAGTTTCCAGAGACAGATTCCAAATTTAAACCTTGGAACTTCTCCTTCATCTATCTACTCAATGTTTAATCCTTGCTGTTATGGGCAAATGGGAAAGAAGTAAGCTGAGCAGAGCTTACTTGTGCCCTTCAGAAAATTAATAATTTCTATCTTTGTTTCCCACCTCACTCAGCCTTTCCACTTTACTAAATTCCTGAACCACAAAATAAAATCCAATCTAGAGTAGGGAGCAAGAACACTAAATTCATCCTGGGTTCTGGGTACTCTTCTTTCTCCAGCTTGTTAACAGGGAGGCCTGGTCATGTGATTTTCATCCACTGCGCTCACCCTGATGCTTCCAATCATTGTCACACCTTTCCTTTGCATGTGTCTCAATCCTTTAGCTTTGAGGATGGCATGGTGAGGGTGGAGATTAGAAATGAGGAGCAAGAAGGAAAAACTGCTACAGGAAGGCAGAGCTAAAATATTTCATCTTAGTTCCCTGCTCATTAAAAGTGGATACTATTGCACCATTAGTGTAAGAGAGGAAGGAAGCTTCAGGATTACGACTTAAAACCCAATTCCAGAAACAGTTCTACCTAGCAGTTAAAATACCACAGGAGCCAGTAGTCACAATTTATCATTTTTGATAAATGGCCTGCCCATTTTTGCTGATGCTACAAATACTGGCACTAAAAATGTTATCCATTTTGCAAAAAGGTGTTCTACCCCTACAATCCAGAAACACTATCAAGTTAGATCAATCCACAGTTCTTATATACTTCCTCTGTGTCCTTCACAGTGCCTAAGAGAAGGCTAATTATACCATATCCATAAAAGGAGGCAATATCTTCAAACTCTTGTAAATTTAAAGGGCTACCTTACATTTAAAGCATGCTGATTGATGGTTAACAAGTTTCAAGTTTCAGTGTCTGAAACATTCTCACGGCAGTTATTCAGAACACACTGGTTTCCTTAATGCAAGTGCCCTGTGAGGGGCCACATTTCTGTTTGGAAGAGAAGCGCTATTGTTTTGATCTGGTGTGCCAGGCTTCCCTTAGGGACATTGTCTTGAGGAGTATAGGCATTGGGAATGATTTCTGAGTTCTGAAATGAAGATGGGCTTCTACTATACGGTGAACTGCATGCTCTAAGATGGGTGAACTGCACGTGCCTCTGCAGGTCAGTGATTCTTTCCCTAACCCAGGCCCGCAGCAACTCTGAGGGGTGAGGGAAGAGGGAAATGAAAGAGCTTCTACTTACACACTTTAAGTGTATGGAGAGATTTGGTGCTAAAACAATGAAATGATTTTTAGGCTTCTAATATTCTACATGCTGTGAAATTTGGTGGTTGGTGACCTAAACTACAAACTCAAGGGAGTGATTTCCCACTAACCTGGGCCTGCAGCGACTCTAAAAAGGATAAGGGAAATGGAGCTGGGGAGAGAGTATCTCCCTTCAATCACTTGTCCAGATGTAGCCAAACACCTAGTTAGATATTTAGATATTTGGCAACATGCGCGCGCGCGCGCGCACACACACACACACACACACACACACACACACACACTTACATTAGGCCCTATGAAGACGAAATAATTTAATCATGCTGAGGAGGATGAAACAACTTCCACTGTACACTTCCATAAGATGGGGAAATGTAGTGCTGGACTAATTACCGTATTTTCCGGCGTATAAGACGACCCCCTAATTTTACAGTTAAAACATAGGTTTAGGCCTATATTTGCTGTATAAGACTACAGCCTCGGAAGTGGGGGGTCGTCTTATACAGTGAATATAGGCCTAAACCTATGTTTTAACTGTAAAATTAGGGGGTCGTCTTATAAGCCTGGTCGTCTTATACGCTGGAAAATAAGTATATGATCTTCAGACTTCCAAAATTTGTCTCCTAAAAGTCACCTTCTACATATGCTGTCATACTAGACTACAAGTCTAGGAGAATGATTTTACCCTTAACGTGGGCCTGTACACATCTAAAAGGGGAAAGGAGCTGGTCTGGGGAGAGATTATCTCCCTTTAATCACTTGTCCAGATGTTGCCAAATATTCCAAAGTTTGGCAAAATGCATAAATATAAAAATATTTTATATACATTATGCCTCACCATGATGAATGGTAAGGGATTAATTATGCTCATGATCATGAAAGAGTGTTTACTTACACACTTTGGGCAGATGGGGAGATGAAATCCTAGGCTAATTAAATGATCTATAGGCTCTTAAAAATGGAAGTTTATCTTCCAATAGTTATCTTTAATATTTGAATACTCATGGAAATGTCACCTTTTTAGCTACTTTTAAAATATAGAAAATAATAAGATAAACTGATTAGTAATGAATATTTGATTTTATGGGATGCAACTATTTCACAAGCTAAAACAGTGCTCAATTTTAACAATATCCCATCATCTTGCTTTAGTCCTATCAAGAACTGCAGATCAAACAATCACTATCAAATCCTGACTTCTTTTCCTTGCTTTCTGTCAGGGTTTGTCAGAAACTGCTTTAGCCCCCTGTCTATGGCACCTCGGGGCTTCCCAGAACACTACAGGATCCAAGATTTCTGAGCAGTGTAGGTAAGAGAGTGAATGAGAAAAGAAAGGAAAAAGCCCAGGGGCATGCCAGGGACTTCTGCACTTACATATATCTGCAACAAATCCAAAGTTATAGGAGAAAGACTAGGAAATGAAATGTTCTTCCCTTTGGCAATACCGTAATCAAAACATATGTATACAAGAAAAGAAATGTATACATTTCACCCAGTGGTGTGCTGATGAATGGTTATCAACGAGCAACCTGGGGGAAAAACAGCCCTGATATGTAACATTTGCTAATTTCCACAGTAAAAATACTTCTACCATGGCCAATTTCAAACTACCAATAAGAAATATTGAACTTCTGAGTTGGGAAGAAATACTGGGTTGGGAATAGATGTAAATAGCATACCATTATGTCAACCATACAGACACAATAGATGTAATTAGTCTGAAGAGAACAGAAAATAGCAAAATATAATTCTGAGTATTACTTTTGTTTTTAATATAACATTTAATCGTAAGCATGTCATTTAATTTTTAACAATGGTTGTGTTTAACAACCATTTTGCAAAATTCTTGAAAATTTAATAATCAGTAAACCCGTAGGTCAGCTTCAACATACCACACCTAAGTGAGTAAGAGGGAAGGAAATATCAGACTGAAAATTATCAAATACTATTTACTTTTTTTTTTTTTTTGTATAGACAGGGAGACATAGTAGAAAATTAAAGGACCTTTAGGGTTCCCAAACTGTCAACATGTTCTGCTCATTACTCCCTCAAAATATCTAAAATACCGGTAGTCTCAAGAAAATGAGATGTTTCAAAGGATTTTAGAAGTACAGATGTAAATACTTATAATATGGGTGAGTGTCCAATTTTATAAAGGCTATCTATCCTAAACAGTTTCCATGTGCTTTACAAGCTAACTAGAATAATGTATGAATTATTTTACTACTAACTTCTTTTATTTCTATCAAGCAACTCAGGAACACTCAATTACTAAACAAACCCTGGATTGGGCCAACCTTCTGGGAGAGTTAGCAACTTCTTTAGCTTCAGATAGTACCAGCACAAGAGATATCACTTTTACAAAGTTCAGAATTACAGAGAAAAGAAAAAAGAGAGTAAGTTGGAAGGAAGGGAGGGGAGAAGAGAATATGGGAGTAAGAGGGAAAGCTACCTGTCAGAGTGCCACTGATTATATAGCCTTGGGGACTGACAATTATCAAAGACATGTGAGCTTGAGCCAAAGGCTGCAGTCACCCATTTCCTTATTTTAGCATTGCATGATTGCACTGCTAAATTACAAGATTAATGCATGCTACCATGCAATCATCACAGTACTTTCATGTTCAGTTCTTGAGATGGCAAACATCTGGATATGGGATGCTAACATTGTTCTTGATGGATCATGCCATGTGGACAAAAATCTGTATAATTAATCTGAATGTTCACATTTCATCTAGGTTAACCAGACATGCCCTTTTAAATGGGACAGAAAACAATGGTACGGTCAAGTTTCAAATGGCATGTATGGTCAGCCTACTGACACCCTGAATTTAGCCCAGTGAGACTAGGCTGACCATAGGTACTGTTTGAAATGGGACAGTACCATTGTTTCCTGTTCCATATGAAATGGTACATCTGGTCAGCCTATGTTCATCCCACATATCCTTGTTACACTAAGGATAAAGCAACAAATGCTTCTAAAGTTTGCCAAAATAAAGCAATCAGGTGTATCAGACAATCTTGATTAAGGTGCAATTATTATTGTTTTATTTAGGAGTATACTGTTCTAAGTCTCCCTCTTATTAAAATTTAAAATTTTCCCATCATGCCTAGAAAACAAAACAGCTTTCTAAAAAGTTATCATTTAGAGTCATGTTAAAGATTAAATCTATGTTGAATAATCAGTAAAGGTAGGTGAGAAAATTCACTTTGCCATAAGTCTGGCTTGAAGCTATATTTGTGGGTTAATAAACATTTTATACTTATTTATACTTACTTGCTAAGGCTATGTTAAAGTATCATAATGTTGTCTTGCTTTTCTGAAGGTGACGCCACCGATCTCTGATCAGTAGGGTATTGTGCATTTAGTGATATTTCTGGGACTAAGAGAATTCGTGCTAAGTTGGTCACATTTTCTCACACAGTGAAAGATTGGCAATACTAACTTCAACACTTCTGATGTATTTAGCCTAACTCAAAGCTATGCATGTAAACAGAGATAGGCCTCTATCAAAATCACAGTTACAAATACACTTCCGTACTCAATTCCTCTCAGTGGTTAAAAAAGTTCACGTAGGAAAGCAGGACAACTCAATATGAAAGTGATTAAATCATTTTTGATTGCTGTCACCTAGTAAGATCTGTATAAGTCCACTGGTGCAAGTTGCCAGTGGTGCCCATAAGCAAATAAAACAATTGTACATATTAAAAAATCCAAGATAAATAATTAGTGCTAAAAAAAGAACAACAAATTATTAGTCATGTGGTTAATGGAAATGAACAACCTTTGATAAAATGGTCCCGAAGGGGAAGAAGAAAAGTTTGTGTTCGTTTTTAAATGGCTGCCGTGGTGAAACTTTGCCTCTTTTTCTAGAAATTTACCTTCGGTCTCCTTCAACTCGCTTTTTACGAACTGGGTAGTAAAAAAAAGGAAGAAAAGAATGTTAAAAAGACAAAGTGAAGGAATATTCCTTAAATTTCAGATAAGCAACATTAATTGCACAGACTAGCAATCCCACACTCTTGAGGATACAGTTATCTTAAATTTCAATGTTCAATTATCCATGGTCATAAATGGAAATAATAGAATAACCGAGTGTTCTGTGGAATTTATATTTAAATAAAGCTATGCCTCATAGTTGAGAATTTGAATGCCAGAACTTCCCATTTCTACGGCACTGAAGGTACAAAATAGATCCAGGAAATAGTGAACTTCTAAATACTTCCTTGGTCACCTATTCATAGCACCTATTCAATCTTTTCAGGTTCTGCAAATCAGTCACCACTGGCTTTACTTAATACCCCAGGATGTCTTTTGCAATCTATTAATTCTGATTACAGCTTGAAGACCCGGAGGGTCTATAAACAGGTCAACCTTTTTAAACCTGTTTTAAATACAATTTCTTAAGTATCAACATCCAAGAAGTGTGATTCAGATGGCAAACAAACTCAGGTTAAGGTTCCCTTAAACTGGTTCTTAGTATCAAAGAAGTTGCCAGACTCCCTGTTTCCAGTTTCTGCAACCCTCTTCTTTTAAACCACTTAGCCTCCCCACCCACAGGCTCTTCTGGTGGGTGGGAGGGCTACTCCAACCTTCCTGGGTTTGGCAAAAAACAGTGCCCTAGCTGTGTCCTTGCCCCAACTTTCTACTTTAAATAGCCCAGCCTGCTTCTGCTTAGTCTGCAGAAAATTTGACCAAAGCTGTTACCCATAGCTGCTGTTCCTGGGCTCAGGCTTGCCTCTCCATTTATTCCAAACCTCAGTTTGTCTGTTTTTCTTTGGTCTTTCTATTGTTCAGCTGTAGGCCCCATGTGCTTTTCCTACAAGCTTCTGACTATCTCCAATCTTCCCCAAAACCCTGTTTACTGGGCTGCCTCCTTAGCCTCACAGTCTGCACCCTGAAGGCAAGCACTGATATATGCCTGGCTAGCCTCTGGATGCCACACACTGCTACTTGGTTGGGCCTCAGGGTCTTGGCTAAGCACGTGTGGGCAGTGAATGGGACACTGTTACCTGCCCCCTTCCAGTTATAATCCTTAGCTTTTATCTGATCCACTATCTGAATCCTCCCCACAGCCAGCAGTATATTTTCCAAAGCCAGCACTATACCTGGTGGAACACCTGGCCTAGTTCCTCTGTCCAAAGTCAAGCATTCTGTCCCTAAACCTCCGACTGGGGACTGAGGCCTGCTATTGGCTGACTGCTTGCCAAGTGGCCTGTCTGCACCTGGATATCCTTTTGCCATGCTGCCCCTGGTGGCTGGGATGCCCTCAGACCAAGCCTTCCCAATATGTCCCATTCTTCTGTGCTATGGCTGACCATATCATTCTAATAGAAAAACAACAAAAAACCAGATCCTCAGCAAAGAGTGGACAGCAGGAAAAAGACAGGCTAACTGAAAAAACTACTTCTGAGTTTACCTTCATCGCATAGCTCCATGAGTTCATTTTACATGTAAATCTCCCAAATATCAGACATAACCATATTTAAACCCAAGAACAAAAACACAGTCAGAACTCAAACATAAGTTAACTGGAAATTTCCATGTCATTGTGTCTATTCTTCTGATGCAGAAAACAAGAGAAATCAAGCAAAAATCAAAGGCTGTCTGGAAAAAAGAAAATCAGTTCTTCTTGAAAGAATGCTACTAATACAAGAAAGCTTCAACACTGTGAAACTGATGAGGATTCCTATAACCATGTAATAATAGTGTGCTTTTAATGAAGGGCTGATACCAAAGGCTAGTGGAAAGGTGAGATGTTATATCTGAGGTGGAGAAATGAATCGTCACCATGTTCTTCTAATTGCTAATAGCATACATTATGGTTGCATTACCCAGGTCATTATTCTTTGTGATGGCAGCTGCCACCCTTGTTCGTGGCCCTTGCTTGGTAAACTGATATCCAAACTTGAGGATCCTTGAATTTTCCTCCAGCATCTGAGCAATTTCCATCTCTACAGCTGTCCCCAACTGCTGTCTCTGGTTGTAGGTGCAGACACATACATAAGATGACCAAGAAGAAAGAGGAAACAGTTACTTGCATAGGAAAGATGCATAGCTACTTGTTGGACAAAAAAAGCAAAGAGGCAAAAGTCTCCAATTGAATGGGACAAAGTCGCTTGAGAGATTTTTCTCCCATACAGTCATTGGTTCTTTGTCTAGAAGCAACAGACAACAGATGGACGTCTAGCCAAATCTGCCGGTATCCTAACTGGAAAAGCCTAAGCCAATTGTTTCTTCCACTAGGAGATCTCCAAAAGGCTTTATTGTGGTTCAAACCATAGCCACGTAAATTCTCAAAAACTAAAGGGGTTACTGGGTTACAGGAAAATCCCCAAGTTTTTTAAGTTTCTGAAACAAGGTTTTGGTTTTTTTTTGTATTTTAAGTTGAGACACAGAATAAAAACATTAAAAGTGGAGTTTTAAAAAGTGGTGGCATGTAAAATTAGGAACTTTAAATTTAAGGGACATAATCTATTTTCTCATAATATATACATACATTAAATTATTTAAAGTAAAAAGTACAAGCTTATTTAAGAAAAGCAAACAAAAATGTATGTAAAATATAAAAGCTCCCTTCCCATATTATTCCCCTTCCCCATAGAGAAAAGCCAATTTGGCATGTAGTATTAAGTCCTGTAAACATTTTCTATACATTCATATGTCTAGGTAATTGCATGTATATCTATGCTTTTTTCCACAGAAATGGATTCTACTAGCAATGTTGTTCTCAAATACATTATTTTTCATTTAACATTAAGAACAACTTTTCATGTAGGTAAATATATGTTTTCCTCATCCAATAGCTGCACAGCATTCCATTCTAGTAAAGGATCATAATTTATTTAACTAGGTCCTAATGAATGTTACATTGCTTTCTATTTCTGCAATTCCAAACAACACTGCAGTGAACTTTCCTTGCACACATAGTATATCCTGGGCATTTCTGCAAGTGCACTTGTAAGGCAAATTTTAGCTGGGTCCAAGAATAAGCATGCTTTAAATTTTGATATATTACTGACTTACCCTCAAAGGTCATGACAAATTTCACTCCTGCCAACAATATTTGAGAATTAGTTTTCTCTACTACAGTCAACATGGGATATTACCAATTTTTTCATCTTTCTCAATCCAAAGGTGAAAACATATTTCACTTGAATATATTTAATTGCTTTAAATTACTTTTTTCAAATTATGAACCTGAACAATTAATTTTCTCATGCATTTGTTTTTCCTTTTGGGGGGAACTACCAATCTCTGTCATCTGCCCATTTTTCTTCCAGGGTATAGTTACTTAGTTACTGCCTTCTTTTTTTTTTTTTTTTTAATTGATTTGTAAATTTCTTATATATTAGAAAATTAGACCTTTGTCAAATTTGCTGAAAATGGTTTGCTCAGTCTGTTTCTTTTGATTACTTTAAAGACCTTTTACCTTTTCATATGGTCAAATTTATTACTCTACGGGTTCTACAAGGTCTGTCTGGAAAGTATCCAGCCATGTAATATGAAAAATAGAGGTATTTATTGAAGAAGATACAAGATACAAGAAATACTGTGCATAAGACAATAATGCCTCAGTCAGTTTCCAAGTAGACACTTTGAGATCTCACACAATTCTCCCAGTGTCTCTTCCACTGTTCAAAACACTCCACAAAATCTTTTGTTGGAATCACCATTGACTGCCTTATCGCATTTTAAATGCGACGGCTACCCTGTACACATTTTCATTCAACAGCATCAAGTGTCCACACTGACTAGTACAGTGAAATCATCATTGTTCACTCATGCATTCATTCCATTCTCCTTGGCTGCCAGGTTACATCAATGTCACACAAACCATTCGCATATTGACAATGACTTGATTTTTTTCTGGACAGACCTCGCAGATTTTATGTCATATTTAGGAAGTCTCTCTATTCTTTCTGATTTCTTCCATTTGTTTTATGATTTTATATATTGTAATATTTAAATCTTGATTTCACCTGGAATAAATTAACTCGTTTCCTGTTTAGAAAAAAAAGTGCAGCTCATTACCATGTTCATTTAATTTTATATAAACACACTCTTTAAGATTGAAGCAAATCTGACTGGTTTTCAATGTGAAAATAAAATATAAAAACTGTTCTTGGAGTTATTCCTAAACAGAACTTGTCTCTAATCCTAATGTAACAGAAATGTATATGATGATCAGTATTTAATAATTTTTTTTCACATGTTAGGAATGCTACATTTTCTAGGATTTGTTATTTTTAGTGATCAAAAATTACTATATTTTTATAAATTGAAATACCACTCTAAAAAACAGAATGCTATAAATAGAATAATGTCATTTGTTTCCAAAGACTATTGATATACAGAGCAATGTGAAAATAATAATAAAAATGAGATATTTCATGGCAAACTTTGCAGGGAGAGGTTAGGACTATAAGCCATGAGTTATCTCAGGGTAAACGCTGTAGCCACACCAAGCACTGCGGGTGAGTATTCTTGGGGCAAAGTGGAAATGGGTTAAGATAGGACCCCAGCTCACTTTGTTGCAAAATGCTAGCAAATTGTCTCACTATCTTATACTTCATTCTTTCCTCAATGATTTGAAATACCACTTCATTGAAAAATTCTCAAGTACTTGATGTGTTCCTGGACTCTATTACTCTGACAACCTATTTCTGTGCCAGTATCATGCAATTGGATTGGTTTATAGTATATTATAATCTTGTATACGGTACCTTTTAAATTTGGAAAATTTAAGTATGGAGTAGATGAAGGAGAAAAGTTTATGGAGAAACTTTTGTGCCCTAGGCAAGTTCTAAGGCTTAACTCTTTGGTTTTCATCTCTCTTTTCATCCAACAACCTGTTTAACAAGTATCTCACCAAGAACTTAAAATGTGATACTTCCAGTCAGACAAGAGCAATTCTGGAAATCCACAGTGTAAATATTAGCGATCTACTCATAAATAATGTGGGTTTATGGGAGGGAAAGGCAGCAAAAAAGTAAGAGATACTGACTTCATAGTTTAATGAGTAACTTTAGCTCATGATACACGTTAGAACAGTAGGACTGTATGTATTAGGGACTGAGACCTGATCTAAGGCTGGGACTCCCATAGTTAGGGCTTATGTCCCTGGTGTGGGGCAAAGTGGTGCTCTCCCTGGGTAGAAGGAGCTCATGGTAGATGTGGCTTACTGAGAGGCATGACATAAAAGTCCCATTACTTCCCCTCACAAATTTCAAACATCTGGAGTTCTGCACTTGGGTAACTTGGAGGATGGGCATGCTGATGGTGATATGAAGGATATAGGAGCTAGAGAAAATCATGTTGGGAGGGAGCATAGAAAAGAAGAGAAAGTAATATAACATAGGGCCTATCTTCCTTTCTGAACCCAAGTCTTATTTTGATTTGAGGTCTTTTGTGTTACATAGACCCAGGGTACCAAATGGCATCAAAATTTCTTATAATTTGAAGAGTACGTTTTTCTTTTTTTAATTTTAAGTCACTAAATGCAAAGAAAAAAAAAGAAACAAATATTTAAGCATTCTCGTCCATTTCTTCATGTCACTTTCTGTTTTCCTTTAAGAATCTCTTTACTCAAATCTATTTAGCAGTTACATCTGTTTCATGAATATGTACCAGATTGTTCTTCCATTGGGGCATCTGATTAAATCATTACATTTACACAGAGCCCAGCCACAGTGGCCTGCCCACTGGTAAGACTGTAAGCAGGCCCTCATTCTGGTGCAACTGCCCCCTGCAATGATGCTAACTTGGTCTCAGCTGCTGGTCCTGCCTGAGGAAACTGTCTCAGAGATTATTTCAAACCCTTCGTTAGACAGATGAGGAAACTGAGATTTACTTCTAACAGTCTAAAGGTCAATGAACAAAATTGTGGACGGAAATCAAGTTTTGACTTTGAATTTCCTCATTTCTTGGCATAAAGCAAAGAATTTTTCTAGTTATCTAGAACTTAATCCTCTTTCTTATCACAAGAGAAGCCTTTTCAGAGACCTATTGGAGAACTAAGGTTGAAAAATTATACAAATCCATTCCTAGATGACTGAAGAGGGGTGATGAAGTTGATGATTTGGAAGGGATTTAAGAGAGCAACTTCAGACTTTGTATTTCAGGGTCTGTCTCACATGCATTATGAAAAGCTGCTGTATTCTAAATTATTAGGATTTCTGCTCACTCATTAGGTACAAGATTGTCAGATTTAACAAGTAAAAATACAGGACACCCAGTTAAATTTGAATTTTAATAAATAGTAATTTAGTATAAGTATGTCGTAAATATTTCATGAGATATGCTAAAAAGTAATTGCTGCTTTTCTAAAATTCAAATTCAACTGTATTTCATTTGACAACCCTAACTAGATGGTATTTTATAAGGAATCAGGAACAGAGTATCTGGAACAATTTCAGATATGGGGCTGAATTCACTATGACCTAAACTAGTACAAAAAGTTAAATATACTTTGAAATAAGGTATCCACTTCTGTCTTAAATCTCCTGGAAATATTTATTTAAAGCCCTCAACTTCTTCCTAATGCTACCAGTAGTTTATTTGATAAATACCCCTGAGCTATCACTTTTTTTCCCCTCACTGCATATTTCTCTCTAGCTTGTTTTCCTGCTCTCCCACTCCCTGATGACTCTTAGTTTACTAGCAGCTGGACACACATCAAGATACACAGCATAGCACAGAGCTTCCCCTGAGTATATACTGCCATTCCCCTGCACCCCGCTCTGCATCCCTGCATTTGGAAAGCTGTTTTGGTGATGCATCCCTTTTGGGGAAGGTGAGAGTGAAGGCCACCTGTCTCTTGGTGGGGTTCCCCTGCTCTTCTGGCAATAAGGCTCAGATGGAGTCCAGGAACAGAGGACCTG
>PVKE010008383.1:0-47843 GCA_004027555.1 Craseonycteris thonglongyai | reverse complement strand
GCGCTGCAAAGTGAGCGCTTAACCCACTGAGCCATCCCGGCTTCCCCGAGACTTGATTTTTTAAAAATTAGTTTCAGATATACAGAAGAACATAGTGATTAGACATTTATACACTTCACAAAATGATAACCTCAACTAGTCTACTACCCATCTGACACAGTACATAGTTATTACAATACCATTGACTATATTCCCTATGCTATACTTTACATCTCATGACTATATATTTTTTAAAATTTTAGTTGACATTCAATATTATTTTATATTAGTTTCAGGTGTATAGTGTAGTAGTTATGCATTTATATATATGAAGTGATCCCCCCAATAAATCTTGTACCCATTTGATACTATACAAAGTTATTATAGTATTATGGACTGTATTCCTCATACTGTATTTCACATCCTCATACCTACCAATTTGTATTCCCTAATCCCTGCACCTTTCTCATCCTCAATTCCCTTCCCATCTATCAACCATTGGTTTGTTATCTGTATCTATGAGTCTTTTTCTGTTTTGTTTGCTTGTTTACTCTGTTCTTTAGATTTCACCTATAAGTGACATCATATGGTACTTTTTGTTCTCAATCTGACTTATTTTACTTAATACCCTCTAGGTAGGTCCATCCATATTACAAATGATAAGATTTCCTTCTTTTTATGGCAGAGTAATACTCCATTATATAAATATACCGTACCACAATTTCTTTATCTAGTCGTCTATTGATGAGCATTTTAGTTTCCATATTTTGGCTATTGTGAATAGCACTGCAGTAAACACAGGGGTGCATATATCTTTTTGAATTAATGTTTTGAATTTCTTGGATAAATACCCAGGAGTGGAAGTGCTAGGTCAAAAGTATTTTTAAATTTTTGAGGAACCTCCAAACTATTTTTCATATTGGCAGTACAAATTTGCAATCCCACCAATGTTGCACAAGGGTTTCCTTTTCTCCATATCCTCACCAACACTTGTTGTCTGTTGATTTATTGATCATGGCCATTCTGACAGGTATGAGGTGATACCTCATTATGGTTTTATTTGCATTTCTCTAATGATTAGTGATATTGAGCATCTTTTCATATGTCTACTGGCCACCTAATGGCCTCTTTGGAAAAATGTCTATTTAGATCCTTTGGTCATTTTTCAACTAACTGGATTGTTCTTTTTTGGTGTTGAGTTATATGAGTTGTTTTTTTTTTAAAATAGAATTTGGATATTAACTCATATCAGATGTATCACTGGCATATATCTTCTCCCACTCAGGAGGATGTCTTTTCATTTTTGTTGACAGTTTCCTTTGCTATGCAAAAACTTTTTAGTTTTATGGAGCCCCATTTGTTTATTTTTTCTTTTGTTTCCCTTACCTGAGGAGATATATCAGTAGAAATTATGAAAGGTAATGTCTGAGAGTTTACTTCCTATATGTTTTTCTAGGAGTTTAATAATTTTGAGGCTTACATTTAAGTCTTCAATCATTTTGGCTTCATTGTTATGTATGGTGTAAGAAGGTGGTGCAGTTTCATTTTTTTTTTTTTATGAATCTGTCCAATTTTCCCAATCCTATTTATTGAATAGACTGTCTTTACCCCAAGGTATATTCTTGCTTTCTTTGTCATCAATTAAATGAACATATAGCCATAGATTTATTTCTGGGCTCTCTATTGTGTTCCATTGATCTATATGCCTGTGTTTATGCCAGTACTATGCTGTTTTGATTACTATGTCCTTGTAGTATAATTTGATATTAGGCAGTGTAATACCTCCAACTTTGTTCTTTTTCAGGATTTCCTTGGCTATTTGGGGTAGTTTATGGTTCCATATAAATTTTACAACTATTTGTTCTAGTTCTGTGAAAAATAATATTGACATTTAAACTATGTTAATTCTTCATATCCATGAACATGGTATATGCTTCCATTTATTTGTATCTTCTTTAATTTCTCTCTTCAGTGTCTTCCAATTTTCAGAGTAGAGATCTTTTACTTCCTTGTTTAAATTTGTTCTCAGGTATTTTTAAAAATGCAATTGTAAACAGGATTATTTTCTTAATTTGTCTTTCTGAAAATTATACTGATAGTTTGTTATTGTATAAGAATGCAACTGATTTGTTAATATTAATTTTGTTTTCTGTATATAGCATGTCATCTGCAAATAATGATAGTTTCACTTCTGTTTTTCCCCTTGGATGCCTTTTATTTCTTTTTCTTGTTTGATTTCTGTAGCTAGGATTTCAGTATTATATTGAATAAAAGTAGTGAAAGTAGAATCATTGTCTTGGTCCTGATCTTAAGGAAAATGCTTTTATCTTTTTCCCATTAAGTACAGCACTAGCTATGGGTTTGTCATATATGACCGTTATTGTGTTGAGATATGTTTCCACTATTTCCACTTTGCTGAGAGTTTTTATCATAAATGAGTGCTTGATTTTGTCAAACCCTTTTGCCGCATCTACTGATATAGCCATATGAATTTTATTTTTCATTTTGTTTATGTGGTATATCATGTTAATTACAGATATTAAACTAGCCTTGCATACCAGGAATTAATTCCACTTAATTGTAGTATATGATCTTTTTAATTTATTGTTGAATTTGATTTGTTAATATATATTTTTAAAGGTTTACTGTATTATTTTGAGATAAGTTGGGAGGGGAGGGGAGAGAAGAGGGGGGAGGGCCCAGAGCAGTCTCCACAGTTGTACATTATCAGCTGTGACATGATTTTGTTCCACACAGGTGATGCGGGGTTGCACAGGGTGGGAGCTGAACCTGGGGCTTCCCACGTGGTAGGTAAGAACCTTTGCTGCAGAGCCAGGTCGGTGGCCACCAGCTGCACTCCAGCTCAGCACATGGGGCTGCACGATCTAGGGCTAGGAACCAAACCCCGGACCCTGCGACTTCGAGGCAAGCACTCAACTGCTAAGCTATGCTGGCATCCCTGTTAATATTTTGTTGAGAATTTTCTTACCTATGTTCATTAGGGATATCAGCCTATAGTTTCCTTTTTTTGTAGTGTCTTTGTCTGGTTTTGGAATCATGATAATGGTGGCCTTGTAAAATGCACTTGGGAGTCTTTTCTCCTTTTGAATTTTTTGGAATAGTTTGAGAAGAATAGGTATTAATTTTTTTTTGAGTGTTTGGTAAAATTCACCTGTGAAGCCATCTGGTCCAGGACTTTTGTTTGTGGGGAGCTTGTTGATTACTGATTAGATTTCATTAGTAATAATTGGTCTGTTCAGATTTTTCTATTTCTTCTTGATTCAGTCTTGGGAGATTGTATATTTTTAGGAATTTATTCATTTTTTCCAGATTGTCCAATTCGTTGCTCATAGTATTTTCTTAAATTTTTTTATATTTCTTTGGTGACTGTTGTCACTTTTCTTCTTCCACTTCTGATTCTAGTTATTTGGGTCCTCTCTCTTTTTTTCTTGATGATTGTGACTCTTTGAGAAAATAACTTGACTATCTGTTCATATTCTTCCTTTGAAAAAGGTGGATGCTTTTAGTACTTACCCACCTCATCAGTTTGTGTGAAAAGGAGATGTAGTATTCTATGCAAAGTTCTTGGCACAATGCCTTACACATGTTAAGTGCTCAGTAAAAGTTATAGCTATTCTTTTTAAAGTTTTATTCTATTGTTTTTGAGAGAAGGGAGAGAGAGAGAGAGAGAGAAAGAGAGAGAGAGAGCAGTCTCCATAGTTGTACATCATTAGCTATGACATAGTTTCATTCCACACAAGTGGATGTGGGGCCGTGCAGAGTGGAAACCGAACAAGGGGCCTCCCACATGGGAGGCGGGAACCTTCACAGTCATCCTTGTGGTTACCAGTTCAGTATTTGGGTTTGCACGGGCTGGGGCCAGGATTTGATACCCAGGCCTCACAGTTGCAAGGCAAGCGCTCAACCTGTTGAACTGTCGTGGCATCCCCTCATTGTAATGTATTTATTTCAGTTACTGTATTTTTGTTTCTGATTTGTTCTTTTTTTATGGCTTCCATGACCTTTTTTAATGCTAATTATCTCTTTGTTGAAGTACTTACAAAGTTCCTTAAGCATTCTTATAACCAGTGTTCTAAACTCTCTCCGGTAGGTTGGTTGCCTCCATTTCATTTAGTTCTATTTCTGGAGGTTTCTCCAATCTTTTACTTGGGACATGTTTCTTTGTTTTCTTATTCTGGCTTTCCTTTCTCTGTTTGTTTCTGTGTATTAGGTGGATCTCCTGTGTTTCTCTGTCTTTGCTGGGTGGCCTTTTGTAGTATGTGTCCTGTGTGGTCCAGTAGCACAGTCTCCCTGTTCACCTGTGTGTGCGTTCTAGGAGTGTATATTTTGTTTATTGTGTGAACAGCTACTCCTTACTTAACAACCTACCTATTTAACTACTCAGACTTACGACCAGTTCTCTAGTGCAGTATATCTATTTTCCCAGTCTTTGTCTGATTCCTGCAGTCAATTAGTATTCACTTTAAGGAGTGTTTGCAATCACGCAAGACTGCATATTTCATTTATAAGTATGGTGTAGCATAATATCTATTGGAAAATAGATACACTATGGTGCCACAACACAGCCCAAGACATTCACCTTTAAGCTTCTCACTTACCTACCAATTCACTTAATGATCTAGTTGTAGAAACAGAATTTGGTTGTTAAATGAGGAGTGCCAGTATTCTCTGGTTGTAGTTGAGACTTGATTACTTCTAGTGAGTCATGGGTGGGATTGATTCCCAGGCTGACTCGCTGTGAGGATTGGCTATACCCACTATGTATGACCTGCTATGTGGGGCTGACACCTTAGAGAAGGATTCACCTCTGAGGGCTCTTGTGCCTCTTGAGACCACCTTTTGTGGGACTAACTGGGTAGTGCTCTGGTGTGGTCTGAAGCTGACCACTGGGTGTATGGTTTCTAGTGGCTTTTGAGAGGTGCTCCTTGCCTGTGACCAGCCTGGGGCTACCTAGTAGGAGCTACAGTGCTATCTGTAGTTGGTTGCTGTATGTGCTGGACCTGGAGGCATGTGGGTGTGGCCTGTCTGTGCACCAAGGCCAGCTGCCACCACTGTTGTGTCTGGGGCAGCTTAGCAAAAGGCCCAGGGCTTTCCTAGGCCTATAGTCAGCTGCCAATGGCCCATAAGGCTCAGCCGTTGAAAGTGCCTTTTTAGATGTATAGACTGGGCTATTTTACCCAGTGTTGACTGTGTCCCTGGTAGATGTAGCACTAGCTGGGTGGAGTGGGGTCCAGGGAGTCATGAGTTGTGGTGGGTGGTTTTTACAAAGTTAATGAATATACAATTTTTGCTCCACTGCCAGTCCTGTGATCATATTTCAAAATGTCCTGAGAACACTGAGGCCAGCCACCACTTGCCTCTCAGGCCCACAGATCCCTACAAGTTGCCCAGGAGAGGTTGTAGCACAAGTTGTGGTTGACTGTCCACCACTGAAATTCTCTAGGCTACTGCAGGCTGTCTGCTAATGTAAAAGGTTTCTGCAGCTTGTGCAGTGGAGATGGCCACCCAGGAGCAGAGAGTACCCCTGGTTGTACAGCACTAGATGGGTGGGGTAAGGACCCAGGGCATCAACAAGGTTGTGTGCACACACAGTTTTTACTAGACCAATGTGGTTTCAGATTTGGCCCTTTGGGAGAGTGTTCAACATAGAAAACGTGTTGCCCTTTTATAGCCTACCTGTGAGGCAGGCTCCACACAGCTGTCCCTTCAGGTCTTGCCCCAAAGTCACACAATCCAGTCATTTCTTGTATGTCTCTGGAGCCTCTCGAGGGGCTGTCCCTCCACCGGATCATGGCTGAGTGAGTGAGTGAGTGAGTGAGTCTGTGTGTCTGTGTGTGGGCCCTTTAAGAGGACATCTAGGTTTCAGCTCCCTTTCTTCTCACTGGGATGGGCAGACATAGTTCCTGCTAATTTTGATAGCCACAGGACCCCTGGACTGGGGAACCTGGTGTGGGATTGGATCCCTCCCTCTGCAGGAAGGATCTTTTCCACTGAGATGTCTCTCCTGGTGTTCATCCACCACCTGTGAGTTTTTATCTCTGCCCCTCTTACCAGTCTTGATGTGACCTCTTTTTTTATATCCTTAGTTATAGGGATTCTGTTCAGCTAATCTTCAGATGATTCTTGAGGTTGATTGTCCAGTAATTTAGTTGTAATTTTAATGTGATCCTGGGAGACAGGAGGCACAACCTACCATTTTGGACCTTCCTTGCTACATTATAGAGAGACTTTTCCGGATACACTTTGCTTTAAATTTCCACTGTGGATTCCAGTTCTGATATTATTAATTAAAAATTGTATTTTAAACTCTATAGTTCACACTTTATACGTTTTTAATTTTATAAAGAAAATCAAAAATAAGTTTGCTTTGGGCGCATGTTTGTTCTTTTGTGTGTAGGTGCCATAGGTAGGTTTTAAATGAAATTAAGTGGTATCGTTTAAGAAAATTATGGCTGTAGTATGCTATTTAAAATCTAGGTGCTAAGCAATGGAAGTCAGACAGAAATAATCAAGAATCATATGACTTCACACATATGTGGAATATAAAACTGAAAGTAACAAAGAAACAAAAACTCATGGACATAGTCAATTGTTTAGTGGTTACCTGAAAGTAAGGGGAGATGGGGGTAGGTAAGAAGGAAAAGGTCATCACCTATATGGTAATAGAAGGAGAACTGACTGAGTAGTGAGCACACAATGCAGCACATGGATAATATATTGTAGAACTGTACACCTGGAACCTATGTAATTTTTACTAACCAATGTCAACCCAATAAATTTAACAATAAAAAAAAAGGAAAAGAAAACCTAGGGTTGGGAATCAATACCTAACACTTGATTTGGATAAGAAATCTCTATAAACTTTATAGAGATTTTTAGCAGGACAAAATTTTGTATCTCCAAGGTAGTATTCATTACTACTTAGTAAATTCTTAGTTCATGGCTATGGAGCCCTTACTCAAATTAAAGGGATCTTCACTGAAGCAGTTAAAAGCTAGTTTAAGATAAATTTGGAAAGAATCTAAAATTGAGAATATACTTGCCATTGTTTTCCTTTGTTGCTCTTAAAGGTACATTTGAATGCATTTCTTAGAGTAGAGCAAATTTTATGGGTGATTTTACTGGCCAGTTGTATTTTCTTTTGAAGAGCTCATGCTAATATATAGGAAACTACAGTATTTTTTGTTTTATTGGTATGTTTTATTTTTTTAAGGGTAGATGTATGCAGTATGCATATGTGCTGTCCAAACTAGCTAATGGGCTTACAACTGGAGGGTGTAAATTCTAGTATCTGTTTTTTCCAGCTTGCCAGCAGTGTTATTTGAAGCCTAAAATGCTGATATTAATCTTTAGCTTGTTTTGTTGTTTTCCAAAAATTAAGTTAAAGTAGAATAAAATGTTATGCAAATTAATTTCTCTGCATAATAATAACAATAGTAATAGTAAAATATAAAGTGGCATTTCCTATATGTTACACTGTTTAAAAACTGTAAAGGTGTGTGTATGTGGTATGTGTATGTGTGAGTGATAGGGGGAAGTATAATAATAAATTGCTGGCTTTGAATCAAATTGATGAATTTTGAATTTCCATTTCAATGATAGTTCTACCTTAAATTCTTTTGGCTGATTTAGTAGCAGTATTTGGAATGCAAGGAAGAGATAGGGATTTGGACCCCATATTTATAATATTCCAGAAGAATTTTATTGCTTATTGGCTAGAAACTCAGATTCACCACAGAATTGTAGGTGCTGCAGTTTGGCAGGTACAGTTACTTATTCTAGTTCCTTGTAGTCAAAGATTTATAGCTCAGAAGGAATCTGTAGGTAGAGAAAACCTAAAGAATTGTTCCCTTAACGTTGCATGGTTTAGCTCAGAAACTCTCTTACTATTCTATTTACTGTGGGTCCTAGACTTGCCTAGAAACAGCAGACTTAGACTATTCCCACCTTAAGTATTAATAGAAAAATAAGCAGAGTAGGATAAGGAAAAGCAAAAAAAGAAGCTACAAGGCAATTCATTAACCCATTTTAAGACATTTTCAGGCAACTTGTTAAGCCTCAAAGGTCAAACTGACCAACATTTAATTCATCATGGAAAAAACTCTAGTAGAAGAAAAAGTGAGCCAACTTGACCTTTAATGCTTAACAAGTTGTCTTAAAATGTTTTTATTCAATCTTGATACTTTGCTAATATGAATCATCTTCTAATCTATGTAAATGTGACTTCCAAATCATAATTTGGTTTTATGTAAGAGCTGAATATGTGGACGTTGGAGCAGGTAATACACAGTTCTTGATTGCCATACCCTGATGGGTGTCCTATCACAATCACAGGGATAATTCAGTGTGACAGTCCCCAAGAAAATCAATGGCTCTGCTGTTTTGAATGTTTTTCTGGCTTGAAACCGAGAATGGGATGTGGGGTTTTAATCTTTACTTCTTTTTGTTTGCTCTTCACTCTCCGTCTGAATTGCAGTAGTGGTCCCCTGGCAGGCAGCGTCTGCAAGTGGCCGGAAGGCAGTGCTGCATGGTGGGGTGATGTTGGCAGAGCACTTTCCAGGCATGCTAGCACCTAGCGCACAAGCAGAGAACTTCGCTTCTGCCAACTGTGACTTCAGAACCCAGGTCTGTTCCTGAACCTGGACGCCCAGCTGTCAGTGTGTTGCCATATGTCACCAGCACATGGCACCCTAATTAAAATTTCAAATTGCATGCATTTGTGTTTGCTGGCTGGCTTGCTTAAAAGGCAGAGACCTCACTACCCCAGCCTGCCCGCCTCCTTCATCACTCTGAGGTATTATGTTTGCCATCCTTAGGCAGGAGTTGGAGAATGGCCTTTCCCCACTAAAAAAACAAAAACAAAAAACAAACAAATCCTCAAACAAAAGAAACCCACTGTTCTCTCATTCTATCACCTCCCATTTTGAAGATTAGTCCCACTTTTTAAGGAAAAATGGGGGGTATGAGAAAATGTGACTGGTGCCATTAAAATTATAAGACCAAAAATGTGGTCTGTACAGATTATTCTTCAGTTACTACCTCTCTTTTCTCAGATGAAAAGAAAAAGAGAATATTGCCTATTCCTTAAAAGTAGCATAAAGTATTTTTAAATGAAGCTTGTTTATTATGACATTTATATTGCAAAGTAGTGTTCATAAGTACATGTATTTCTTTTGTGCTGTTCTCTCTCTCTGAACACACACACACACACACACACACACACACGCATATGCATGCTGTCCAGAAAAAAAATCCATCCATAAATGTCTCTATTTTTTATATTACATGGCTGGATACTTTCTGGACAGCCATATATTTATATTTATATTTTTGTATGTTTACACCTGAAATTTTAAAAAAGTATTAGATTGAATCCTCTTAGAAAATAGTAACAATAGAACTCTATAGAAGTATGTCCTTCTGTTCAAAGCAGGGAAGACATATTACTGATTGGAGATATCATTTATTAATTGCTACCATTTATTTACAAAATGCTAAGGAAAATGCAAATCTATTTACCTATGTCACCTCATTTAATTTCAAACCACCCCTACTATATAGCAATT
Organism: Craseonycteris thonglongyai; assembly: GCA_004027555.1. Classification (NCBI taxonomy): domain Eukaryota; kingdom Metazoa; phylum Chordata; class Mammalia; order Chiroptera; family Craseonycteridae; genus Craseonycteris; species Craseonycteris thonglongyai. Next base: position 38,277 of record PVKE010008383.1, on the reverse strand, counting down.
GCTAGCATCCTCATTTCATGAGTATACTGTGGCTTTTCCAAGGTAACACATCCAATGTGTAGTAGAAATGAGATCTGAACCCAGATCTGTTTGACTGGAGATCGTGCATATTAGATAGCATTCTCTCTGGAAAAAAAAAAAAGTGGTCTTTTTTTGTTCGTTTGTTTTGTTTTCTGGTTTATTCTACTGCTAGCTTCTTAGGTATGGGGTGTACCTCCAAATGTATACTTTTTTGCATAGTCTTAGTAAGTTATACTGATATGTTAAAAAAAATGAGATAGAATTATATAAATAGTTTATACCCCTAGTTGCTATTTGCAATGGTGACAAGTCAGGTGTATTTTCAGCTATAGCTAGGTTGTGATCATATTGTCTTGTGGTGAAATATGCCTGTAGTTTATTTGAAATCTGGATGTTATTGTTCAAGATATCACTACTCAGACATACATGGCTGATTAAATAGGTGTTATAAAATTTACGTTGTTTATTTATTATTTACTTAGTAACTTGCAGTTAATGATGAAGCCACTCATCTACACAAACAGGAGAACATGGGGTTTTCTTTCTCACTACCTAGGAGACTGGTTGGTGACTATATAAGGAGGCAGCATGGTTGTTAATGTGGACCCTAGAGCCAGATTGCTGGTTTAGATCCCAGCTTTCCCTTTTACCAGCATTGTAATCTATGCAGGCCATTTGACCTTCCTGTGCCTCAGTTTTCTCGTCTGTATAAGATGGATAATAAGAGTTAATCCATGCAAAACACTTTAGAATGTCGCTCCTGGAACGTTGGAGGTACTTAGTAAATGTTAGCTAAAGTTAATTATCTCATTTAACACTTTGGGCAGAAAAAGAAGTTATTTTTCAGGAAGGCTTAGTGTAAGGTGACCAGATGTCCCGCTTTTGGCCGGACAGTCCAGATTTTTAACAATTTGTCCCACGTCCCGCAGCGTTTTAAGAAAGTCCCAATTTTTGGAAAGAATGCCCGGCAAGCTAGGGAAAGGCCGGAGATAGACCAAATTTTTAATCAAGAACCCTCTCCCCCCCACCCCCACCCCCCAGTCAATGGTGTCCCACTTTATCAATGTTAAAATCTGGTCACCTTAGCTTATTGATCCATTCTGCAGAAAATTCTAATATTAAAACATTGATCTTTTGAAAGCATCTCACTAAATAAAACAAGTCACCCTCTGATTTGATCTGCCAATCAACAATTATTGATGGAGCTTCTGTTGTGAAATAGTATATTGAATCTCCAAAATAAAAAATATTATCACAGCCCTTAAAAAGATATCAGTCATATTGGGTAGATAAGACGTACCCACACACTTAGGTTTCCACAAAAGCTCTATAGAGTATTTTCATATTGTAACCATATAATTAAATGTATACTCATCTTCAAATAATGACAGAAAGGATAAACAAAAGCCAAACAAACACTAAAAAACCCCAGAAATTATTAACAGTGTATGTAATGCACTATTATTTCTAACGTAATATTGCATGTAATATTTCTAATGATGATAACAGCAGAAGCCACCAGTATACACTTAATAGTGCTACCTTCTGCCAGCGGTACTAGTGAGAAATGCGAAGGGTAATTTAATGGTCTGTGTATGAGCCGATATATCGGCCCGCCGCACTTTTTGCCCAAGACGCAAAAGTCGATATATTGCCCGTTGCACTAAAAGGGTTAAGTAGTTTCTCTTATGGCTCAAGACAAGTTAGTTATGAAATTCTATCATATGTAATCTTTTCAACCATGGACTATTCATTTCTTATAAAACTCCCATGTATTCCACAGGGTTGTTGAAACAGAAAAATGTGAAAGGAAAAACAACTACTCCTTCTGCATTTTATTTAAAAATAGAAAATTTTGATGAGAATCTGCAACACAAGCCAAAATATGTATTAAGATTTCACATACTTTCTTGGATTTGGGTTTTGTTTTTTTTTTTAATCCCAAGTACCATATGAAAATATGTCCTGGATAGCTTAAAGAATCAATATTCTTTACTACATCTATGGAAAAATGTGATTATTGTCAATAATTTCTATAAGGTTCATTGTACTAATTTTAATTAACACATTCTCTCACCTGTAGCATCACTGCCTTGAGATAAAACTGGCTAATGACCCATTAACTGACCTGTTTCTTTCACTGAACTTTAAAGTGTAATGCTCTCTCTGGTATTCAAAAAGATATATTTGTTTGAGCCTTTGTATATATTACATCATTAAGAAAATTATAAAAAACTTGATAAAAGCTTAAGGAAAACTCTTAAAATTGAGTTTGTCATCAAATTCTGTCTCCTTTGAATTTGTTTTTTTTTTTTTAAAGAAGAAGAAAAAAAGAGTGAGAGCCATTAGGATAGCAGGTAGTAAAAGCCTGTTTAATGTAACATCAATTGTGGAGAAAATATTAGGTACAATTACATAAGGATTACATGAGAGGGAGCACCTTGAGAAGCATAATTAAATTAGAATGAATTTATGAGAGAGGTCCTGTGCCATCAGACAAAGGGAAGGCAGTAGTGTTGTGCTCTCCTTTCACAAGAGCATTTTAATGAGCTTCCACACAAAGTATTCCAGGTAAAAGATTTGTAGCAGGTGAGAATAGAAATGTAGCTCAAAACAAAAATTGTCAAGTGGCTCCAGTGGCAATTTCTGAATTAAGAGTAAAATACTTAGATATTGGTATTCCTTCATGATGACTTTAATAAACAGCTATCACAAGCAAGATTATCTTTTCTTTTAAAAAATCACACACTATTGCATTCTTTAGTTTGTCAGTAAATATCAAACAGTAATCCTGTCCTCTCTTGACTCGTTTTGGATATGTGTTAGATTACACCTGACTTAACACTGCAAAGGCATTGATTTTCCTGATATTCCAGAAGCATAGGTGCCAATGGTGACTGTAGATCGAGATTTTACCTTTATGGCTTGTTTCCTATTTCTAGTAAGAGAGAATCAAGGTGTTATCTGCCTATAATGTAATCGTGGTCATAAACTTTATCTGGATTCTTTTATATAAAATCTAAGTAGGTGTAAGGGAAGGAAAACACTGTGGTGAAACTGGGGGAAAGAGGATGCAATAAAAACTTGACCTTGACCTTGGTCAAACTACATTCTATAAAACTTAGGAAATCTTGCATATACAAGATTTATGTGAAAGGCTTTTAAAAATTGACAACAGAATACTTTGCTATTTAAAGATTTATTTGTATCTGTTCCTCAGAAGGATTTATTTGTATCTGTTCCTCAGAAGGTATATTTGGGATTTATTGCAAATAATTCTGTTAATCTTTTCCTAGATATTCTGACATACCAGGTGGTTAAAGAAAGATGATCCATAACAGGTCTGTGGAAAGGCCATAAATTATTACATAGTAATATAAGTATTTGTGGTATCCAAGACTAACTTTTAAAATGGCAAAGTTATAAATATCTGTAAAGTTGTGTGCAGTTGTTACCAATTATTGTGGACTTAATATGTAAGGAACAAATTGTTTTATTTCATTTTCCACCTTACATTTTATTTATAAAACAAATTTTATATTTTCACAGGAGGAAAATTAGCAGGGTGTAAATTAAAGACAAGGAAAAAAAAAAAACCAATAGGGGAGAATGTTTTAAATGACTTTCAGGGAGTGGAAGAAAGAGTTTTACTTAACAAATTCACCATATGCTAACTATATACAGCACTTCAAGTTTATTTATTGTTAAAGCCTCATGTAAATCACGTCATTCTAAAAGTCATGGAAACTGCACATTTGTGCATTAACTATGTAAACAACAAAAACTGGTCATCCATCCAATTGTTGCTTCACTTATTTTGAATTATAGTGCAATTTTGTGGAGGGTGAAATGGGGATTACACAATATAGTGATTTCCTGTTAACACATCCATTTTTGCTGATCTAGCAAGGTCTGTTGGAATGAGAGCTTAACCTTTATTTTATTTCAAAATGTGTTTTTTATTCTGAGTTCCTTTGGTGACTATAGTTTCACTTTTCTCCATGAGCCAATGTTAAAGCCTGCCCTACCTAAATGAAGGAAGCAAGTGCTAGAACAGACCCTGTAGGCAGGTGAATTTTTTTCCCCTAAGATTTATTTATCGTTTTTGACAGAGACAGAGAGAGACAGAGACAGGGAGAAAGGGGAGGGCCCAGAGCAGTCTCCACAGCTGTATGTCATCAGTTTTCGACATGGTTTCCTTCCACACAGGTGGGCAAGAGCCACGCAGGGCAGAAAATGGACTGGGGGCCTCCTGCATGGGGGGCCTCCCTCATGGGAGGCATCCCCCTATAGCCAGGGGCTGAACTGGGGGTCTCCTGCATTGGAAGCATATGGGTTCAGCTTATGGGTTCAGTATATGGGTCCGCACAGGCCGGGGCCAGGATTTGATCCTTGGTCACAGGTGCTGCAAAGCAAGCGCTTAACTCGCTGAGCCATCCCTGCTTCCCAGCAAGTGAATTTTATACTGAAATGAATTCAGGAATATTTTGAACCTATCAGTAATATTATTAATAGGGAGAATGTGTAAATGCTAACACTTCAAATGCTCAAGTGTACATGTCAGAATTAAAGCATAAAGTTACATGGGACTGTTCACTATTCCTCCCTCATTTATAAAACAGATACTTTCTTTGTGCATAACTTGCCCTTCTCTCCCTTTTCTATGCCTGTTCTGTCTGAGGTGCCCAGTTCTTCTGTCTGTTGAAACCCTGCTTATCCTTCAAGCTGCCTCCATCTTTTATGGAATAAAGGTGGGAATGCATGTTTCTTCTGCTCAGGCTTCCTGGATTAGGTTCTTCCTCATCCTTTACGCATTGCACATGGTTCATTTTCTCATGTAGTAAAGTTTGGTTGGCATTTGTGTTTAGTTGTATGAGAGCCAGTCTTCCACGCGGGGCTCTGTTTTCTTAGAGTTTGTGGCATTTCTTTGTAACAGCGGATGTTCAATAACTATTGCTTGGACTGAATTAAAGTTAAAAAAAAAAAGAGAGAGAGAGAGAGAGAGAAATCTACTTTAGTAGGAACCAGGCTGCAATGTGGCAAGGATGCATTTAGGGAAATCTGCACATCTCGAGGATCACGGCCAGTTGCCAGACTCTAATTGGACCAGGTGATGACAGTTTGACCCCAGGTTTCAGGGTAGATTTTAAGGTGTGCATATCTGCTATAGTCTGTAAATATTCTTTTTTGACCGAAGAAGTTGTTTCTTTAGAGATGTTCCTGTGAATCCCTGTTCTTTAAATTCTTAAGAATGTTTTTTTTTTATTTATTATTATTTTTTTTGATGTTACCAACTACTTAGCAAGTTATGAAATGTCAACTGGAACGGGCACCTTTCTCCATCTGGATTGTTCTCGTCAAAGTGACCTCCACTTTTCCTATGACTGTTTGAAGTGAATCTAGTCTATAAGAACCTCTGATTAGTTTATTGTCATAAGATTCTTATCTACTTAGACAGAGGCTCAGAGGCTCAGAATTAAACTTAAGTTGTGATTAGTGAATTAGAGCCAGTTAGCTGATGGACTGGAAGTTATTCAGGCTTGAACTGATGCATACCTAGTTCCTAGGAGGTTATCCTGAGTTACAGAACTTTCTATAATCAGTCTGATCCATGCATCTATTTGGATTTAAAGCACACATGTAAATGACTCTAAATGTAGTACCTGGTATCAGATATAGCAGGAGGGCATATCTTGATAAACATGCCTTTACTGTGTAATCCTGAAGGGTTTGTTCAATGAGTTTCCACTTATTTCTGTCTTGATGCTTTGTAAAGAAGAAGAAGCAAAAGCGCACTGAAATTATATTGTATCTGCCTTAGTACATCTTATGGTCCCCTTGGGTTGATAAAGTTACTGAAGATAATGAAGCTATTTGGAGATTGGATGTTGACCTTCACTCAGCTGCTGTTTTTACCCACCTGGGATGGTGAGTTGAGCACAACAATGTTCTATGCTTCTGTGATTGTGTGAGCATTTCCCTGATATCAACTGGATGATACTGAAAACATTTAGGTAGACCTTTTTTCTTTCAGAGCTTGCTCATTTATTCACTCAACAACTATTTATTTAGGATCCGTTATTCCAGGCACTATGGTTGATTCGATTAGCTCTAATATAATTATGTTGGTTGAGATGCCTTAGCTTAGCATAATGTTAGAAACATGGATTGATTTAAAGCCTATTCCCAGGAAGCCGGGATGGCTCAGTGGGTTAAGCGCTCACTTTGCAGCACCAGGGGCCGAGGATCGAATCCCGGCCCCGGCCCGTGTGCACCCATATGCTGAACTGGGGAGTGCCCCCAGTTCAGTCCTGTCTCTGTCTCTGTATCTGTCTCTGTCAAAAACAAAAAAACAAACAAAAAGAAGAATATAGAGATAGAGCTTACTTTAAAAAAAAGAAAAAAAAGAGGAACCCTAGCTAATACCAATAAATAATTTCTAAAAAATAAAAATAATAAAGCCTATTGCCAATTATAAATTTATTTTACTGTCAATTTATTTAGGTCCTTAATAGTTACCCTATACTACTATTATAATCCCCATTTTATAGATGAGGAAACTGAAGCACAAAGATGTGAGTCAATTTACTGGAAGTCATACTGTCAGTATACAACTTATAGACCTGGGATTTGAACCCAGTTAGTCATAACCTCTGAGTCTATGCTCTTAATATTATACTAGGCTGCCTAAGACTTTAGCAAGGCTTAGCCTAAACAATATACAGCATTTCAGTTTCTCTGAAGGTTCACTTAGCTGATTTTCTTAGAAGTTATCTCTCAGAAGTGAGGCTCTCTTATAGGTATTATAGTGATGATATTAAACTATAGAAAACTTCAGAATCATGCAAATTTGGAGATAGATGATTTAGTCACTGGATTCTTCATTATAAAAGTGTGAAAGTAGAAAGTCAGAAAGTTGTGAGACTGGGCAGAGTTCAAGTACTTGGTTATCAAAAGAGGCAAGAGGATAGAGAGGTTTGTAGCACCAAGCTAGAAAGAATGCTAGTGGTCCTGTGTTTATCCCAGTGTTTCAGTATTGACACAGATCACAATATTTTACATAGTTTCACAGTTTTACAATGTTCAACTAATATCCTACAGTGAAGTTTTACTATTAATTGTGTAGTGTTTTTTAGATGCAAAATTTATTTATATAAGACTTATTATGGGTAAAAGTGTTTTATTTTTCAAAAGTTTGTATTCATTTGAAACCAACTTATTTTGTTGTTTGTTTTTTTATCAACATACTGAATCTTATTCAATTGGATGCACGGTTTATCTTGAAAGCTGAGCAGCTTTCAAGGTGTGGCATCAGCCCTTGGTAGGAAGAAAAGCTATAGGTACTATCTTGGCATTCCGTGAGGCTTCAGATCAGAAACCACTTAGATGTCTGTGGGCTTTAAACTGAAACCAGTGACTGGCATGTTATCTCTTTTAGTCATAAGCATGATTAGAGGTCAGTCTGAAGATTTTCTTTCTCCAGTTTTGATAATTCTTGTCTGTGTGACCTCAGAGACACGATTTGTCTCCTTTTCTGTGCATCCTCATACCAGATGGAATTTCTGTTGTGAAAAGCATTTTAAAGGTGCAAGGTGTGTCCTAAATATATACAAATTAATTAGGTACTAACTTTTGAAAAAAATGGAAAATAGTCATGGAGCCATTCTGTTCCACTTTGTCTTTTGAAACGATTAGTTTCTGCCCATCATTACACTCCCAAACTCACTCCATGGCCACATTTGCGCGTGCACGCACATGCACACACACACAGACACACACACACACATTTGTTTATATTGTAGCTTGCAAACCTTTGCATTGAGAGGAATGTCCTTGTTGTTCTGAAGAGCTGTCATAGAAAAGAATAAATAAACTCTTGATAGCTTCAGGTATATATCTAGGATGAATGCATGAGAGCTAGAGGCAGACAGAAGTCATGTCAGTATGAAGAAAGTCGTTATAATAATAGAAGATGTTTGACAGTGGACTGGACACGTGGAGAGGCTAGGGATCCCACATCTGAGAGGGAGTGGTTCCGTTGAAGTGGTTCATAGACTTGCAGTTGAGATGGATTGGGAAATTGAATGAGAAGACCTTCAAAATTTTTATACAACTAGGAAATAAAATTTAGTGGATTGTTAGTTTGGGGAATAACTTTTGTTATTTTTTTTCTCTTGATCATTTTATTTTTCTCAGATTTAAGTAGATATTCATTGGGAAACTATTCCTGAGTAATAAACAACAGACCCAATTTATATATATTTGTATGTGTTCTTTCCCCATTATTTTTAAATTTGAAAACAAGACCACAAGCCAATTTAAAATTGTTTAGCCAAAAATTGTGATGCAAATCATTATCGTCCTTTTCTTTCCTTTTTTTAACTTCAGATTTTGTCTTAGAAAATTTACTAGTTCCACTTACATGTGCCTTCCTCCCCAACCTGGTAGCTGTCATTAAAAAGAAGGCTGGGTACTCACAGGAAGGACATCAAGAGTTCAGCTAATAGTCCAGAAGTGTGGGAGGATTCCAGAGAAATGTGTAGCTGTGAGGACTCATCTTTGACCACAGAAGCACTGCTAAGATGTGCCCAGATGGAATTCCTGTGAATCTTCTTCTATGAAGTGGGACTTTTGTGGTACCAACAGCAAAGCAATTTATGAATGAAAAGCCTTCTCTGGTGTCACTATTGTATTCACTATTTCTGCTTCCTTTTGCATTTAATAGGCACTATTTATTCACACATAAGTTTTTAAAAGATTAGAACATACTTCCATGCTAATAACATCCCATGAGTTGTCATTCTGGAAAGAAATGTGCACTTTTGACTGGTGTTTGTGTGGGGTTTTGCAGAGGAAAACGAATAGAGAATTGAACTAAGTTTCTTCGAGCATGCCTTGTAAGTGTACTAAACTTATTATGATTAATTTTTTGATTCGACCTTTCATAAATAGATAAGGTAAAGTACTATCTGTAATGTGTGAGGGAGTTTTTAAAAAATGAGAACTCCCAGTAGAGCCACCATGTAGCAGGAGCAGATCAAGTACTTTCTTTCTTTAATATTTAGCCAAGAGAGAACACTTAGCTATTCTGGAGCTTTCCCTATAACTGATCACCCTTTCTTTTTTTTCTGCTCACAACATTATGATCAAACTCTTGATCTTCTACATCAGTAAGATCTGTGCTGAAATCCCACTGCTAGCAAGTTCTGACCAATGCATCATTCTTTCTGCCACACTCTGCCTGTGTGCATCTTGTTTCATGCCAGGCTGAGAGTGAGTGAGCTCACTGGGGGAAGGAAAAATATATAGTGATTTAAGAACATGACAAGGAAAAAGAATGTTCTGGTGTTCTTTCTGTCTTTGTTTTGGTTTTTAGTTCTGAAAAAAACACAAACTCCCATTTTATTTTATTATTATTTTAATTCAAAGGGAAGTAGTTTGATATCTTAGAAGCATGGCCTTTGGATTCAAGAAGATAAGCGTTTGAAGCTTTGTTTTGTGACCTGAGACAAATTACTTAGTCTTTCCAAGGTCCAATTTCTTGTCTGTGAAGTAGGAATAATAGTATATCTGTGTTGTGAGGATTAAATAAGACAATGCACAAAAGGTCAATAACACTGGCCCTTGCCCAAAGAAAATGCTTGGTTTAATTCTTGTAACAAGGCTATAGTGGTATTTATTCTCATTGTTAATTTTCATAAAATACATATTAAGCTTTATGATTGACTATGACTTAAAGTTTTTAATAAATATGTCTGGAGTCTAAGATTAAAGACTTTAAAAAGGGCTCAGATATGATTGGTTTCTTGATGAGTAAGTAGTGGGCAGTTGAAAGATACCTTTTTTTTTTGACGTGGTTAGGAGAAAGTACTGAATGAACCTCATAATGGTAACAGCCCCTTCAATTACAGGACCAGATAGAGGCGCCATGCCCTGCGCTACCTGGGGAAGGGGTGGATTTCGGGCTGCATTGGAGCTGCCCTGGGTAAAGGAGCCCACAGAATTCCTGAATTAAGGGAGCTTGGAAACTATAAAATGCACATTGTTTGTTTTTTTCTTTTCTGCCAAAAATTGATCTATTGCATTATAATCGCATTAGGTAGAAGCTGATTTTTCAGAGGAAAAGAAATACTTGAGAGAGTTGCGTTGTTTGTCAAATTTACATATCTCACTTCAGAGAAACTGAAACCTGTTTATTCTCTCAAAGCATTTTTTTTTGTGTCCATATTTGCTATCCTGTATGCTATCATTAACCATTTAAGGTTAAACAGTTTTCTTGTCCCCTATATGGTTTTATATATTTTTTTATTTAAATTTTTATTTTTTATTTTTTGATATAATTTCTTTGAGGGCAAGGCTCAGACAGCCTTCAAAGTATGTGTCACAATATGCACCTAGGCTCACAATAATTATACATATCTTAAATTTTATAGATTTTCATTATAAAAAGTAAAGAGCTTATTATATGTCATTTAGAAAATACATTGAAATTGAAGGAAGAGAAACCATACACAGTTCCACTGTCTTAAAAGAATTATTATTATTACTATTATTAGCATCTTGGTGTATTTCCTTCCAGGCTTTTTTTATTAGTGCAGAGTCTTATGGTAGATACTCAGTATATATATATACACACATACATACATATACACACACACACATACACACACTCAGTGTGTGTATGTGTGTGTGTGTGTATGTGTATGTGTGTGTATATATATATATATTCAAAGATTTTCTCACGCTGAGGCCAGGTGCTGTGGGACAGAAACTGATGACAGCTGGGCAAAGCGTGTAGGTATAATAATGATGACAGAATCAGAGGAAATGTATTACACTCTTAGATTCCTCTGCCCTAAACTCTTTCATCTCTACAGAGGGAAGTGTGAATTTACTCAAGTGAAATAGGATTTTAAAGTGAAGGTAGGAGAAATCTAAAGAAATCTTTAAATTGTCCCCATGGTAGGTAACAAGGGCAAGAAAAACAACTCAGTTTTACTGTGCTGTGGTATTCCTGTATTCAAAAAAAAAATAATTATTTTGACAAGTCCTAGTTTGAAATGTAACTTTCCCTCCACCCTGAATATTTCTCACTGGGGCTAAATTAACTTCAAATATGGAGGTGGAGACATAAACATGAGAGAATTGTTTGTACACTCAAATTTTTGCAGCATTTATCACAGTCCTGAATCATGGAAGACTCCTTTCTGTTGAGTAATATCTTTATTTATAGAAATTTTTTAGTATGGCCCATGCATCTCTGACTTTTCTCATGCTGAGTCATATCTCCTTATATCCGTTATTGGACAAAGACTAGAAGAATGGCTACAGCATTGGGAAATGTGCAAGATTTGCAGAGATCACTTGTGTTGAGAGATGATTTCATTGTAATCTTTCCTCAGAGGACATCTCAAAACTGTTATTTTCATCTGCAAAGTGAATGTTTTTATCCCCTTTCCCTTGGCTCTCTTTTCTCCATCTGTATACAGTACTCAGGTGGACTTCTTTACCAAAGACAAGAGCGTAATATTATTCTAGTTTGCCTAGCTCTTTGGCATTTAAACAAGCTAGAGAGATGCATAAATTTAGTAAAGGATCGAGGCCAAAGTGATGGCTGAACTGGCATCATTTCACATTTTTCATGTTCTGTATTTATAGCAATAAATTTCAAGCAAGGAAATAGATTGCAAGGAGTATGCTGTATTAGGAAGGAAGTTTGTGCACTTTTGTGGCTTATTGGTATCTTATAATAACTTTCTTCCCACTTCTCTGGTTTAGTGAACCTAAATGGATAAATTCAGGGGCTTTTTGGTTGTTTTTCACATGTCTGGCCAGTTTCAGGATAGGCTTTTTTTTTTACTCCCAGAATTATTTCTTGTTATTTGTGACTTCTTTTAAGGAACTTACCACCACCAGCAGCAGCACCACCTATCTATCCCCCGCCACCCTCGCTACCCCACCCCCCCACTCATCTGATGAGCCTAAAGATACCCTCTAGTGACTGCTGCCTTCATAGGACTTTGTGATGAATGGAATATCTTAACTTAAAAAGTAAACAGTAGCCATTTTTTAATAAGAACATTACAATGGCACAATAAAATTGTTTCTTGGTCATTGAGATCATATGAAACTTTAATAATATTGAGACAATTTTTGATTCCATGATTGTGTTGCTTCTTGTTACAGGCTGGTTATAGTTCATAAATGAATTGCCAAATTACTCTTTATTTAATAACAACATTTAAATGATGATGATGATAAGTAACAGCTTATTTTTTTATACACATACCAAGCTAAATGCTTTTATAAATTATCTCATTTCTTTCAACAACCTTTTAAGTGATAATTCTTATCATTATTCCCATTTTATAAATGCAGAAACCCAGTTTTTTGAAAGTTTAAGTAACTTCTTTTAGAATATAGGTTATAAAAATCTGGAGTAAATAAGTGACACAGGAAATATTTCCCTCAACAAAATGTTTTCTCTTATGTATTCCAACAATTAGAGTTTTTGTGGAAAAGGAAACTGTTTTTTTAAAAAGGAGAAGAGGTGGCAAATCTTTTGGCGACTGAGTGCTAAAGTTTATGAAATAAGAGTATACTCGACTCGCGTGCCAACCCATCGAGTGAGATAGAGGTATAGATTATTTTTACGTCTAAAAGAGCATAAACAATAATTTTTTAAATGGTATTCACAGCTCCGCGTGCCAAAATAATTGCTCCGCGCATAGGTTTGCCACCCCCGCCCTAGTAAAATTTTGTTGTTGTTGTTTTCATTAGTTATATATATATATGTGTGTGTGTGTGTGTGTATATATGGTGTGAATGTGAATGAGCAGACTGGGTTGTTGGATTTGTAGTTGTAGGAGAATGGGGTTGTTTGTGAGAGACTGAAAGGCAGGGTGATCATTAACATCACCCTTTTATTTTATTTATTTATTTTCAGATGTACAGCACAGTGGGTAAGCATTTATATAACTTATGAAGTGCTCCCCATGATAAGTCTTGTGTCTGTCTGACACCATGTATCATTTTTACCATATTATTGACTATATTCTTCATCTTTATTTCACAACGCTGTGATGATTTTGTGACTATTTTAAACGAGGGACAAACAAGCAAGCTGGCTTTCTGTGCTCAAGGGCACAGGGTGGGGCAGGACATCAAAGACAGATTCCACCTACTGCCAAAATTTCACCTTTTACTCCAGTGAAAATTTTCTTACATGTCACCTTGAAGACATACATTAAAGCTTATTGTTCTATAGAGTTGCCCAATAAATCACATTTACTTCCAGCACAGTGAAATATTAATCTAAAATGATATTTTAGATTTAGAAAGCATGACTTTTGAACTCTTAAGTGTTTATTACCCATTATGGAGCCTGAGCCCCATGAGTAGGTACTGAATTATCTCCATCTTTATGTCCAGAGTGCCTGGGGTGGTGTGTGACAGATAATATGGAAGGACTGCATTAAGCTTTTTGAATAAATGAATGAAAGAATGAATTAACAACACTTACAAAGTTTTCTTCTATCATCTACTAAGCAGCTGCCTATGATTAAAAAACAACTTCATTTCATTCAACATTCAAAAGAGGGTACATAACATAGTTTTTATGAACAATATTCATTCACACACATCATAATTATTCTTATTGGTAAAAGAGAACTTTGAAGCCTGGTTCATAAAAGAAAATTCATAATTCAGTAGAGTTGGGAGCACACCTTCAGTCACAGACTCTCCATTCAGACTTGCACACCCTGCACCCTGCTCAGTGTCTGGGTTGTAGCCCAAACTGAGGTTGGGCAGTGGGAAGAAGGAAACTCTGTGGTTAAACCATTTGGGATAATCGAAAGTTGACCATGTTTATTTTCAATTTGGCACTTGCATTAGCTTTTGCCCCAAGTGTGAGTTTTCTCTGGCTGTCTTCACACTGTGGCCCACTGACCATTGGTGACCTGGCAGAGTCATCTGAGGAGGCTCACCATGGCTCCCCTCTAACAGTTCCTTTGCCCATTTCAGTGTTTTCTCCAACCTGGCCATGCTCTCTGGTATCAAGGAGCTGGATCAATTGCAGGGAGTGAAACAAAAGAAAAAGGAAGATTGAAGAAATCAAGGAAATATAACTCCATTGATAACAATTATGAAATTTCAGGGATTCCAGGATAGCTCAGCAGGTTGAGTGCTTGCCTTGCAACCTTGAGGCCCAGGGATTGAATCCCAGCCCCGGGCCATGCAGACCCATATGCTGAACTGTTGCACAACTGGTAGCCGCTAGGTTGGTGGTAAAGGTTCTCACCTCCCATGTAGGAGGCTCTCAGTTCGGTTCCTGCCCCACATGATCTCATATCCACCTGTGTGGAATGAAACCATGTCACAACTAATGATGTACAACTATGGAGATTGCTCTGGGCCCTTCCCCCTTCTTTCCCTTTCTCTCTCCCCCTCCCTCCCCTTCTCTCTCTCCCTCTCTCTCAAACAATAAACTAAATCTTAAATTAAATTACAAATTTAACATGGCCTGAATTTGGCTGTATAAAAATATTTACAGTGTGTAAAAATGCTTCTGACTTTTCCAACCATTTCATATACTTTGATTCAGTCCCTTAGTGATATTTGAGTTTGCAAATGTATCAGTCTTGATGCTCCAGACTTGGATAGAGGACCACGTGCCTACTACAGATTGTGCGTGAATGTTTCATTATCAATGGAGAGGAAGGCTGTGAAGGTACATATTCACTTTGTACAGACTGCAAATACAAATCTTCCAAGGACAAGCTAGTATATATAACCTTGTTCATGATGAGCTTGTGTATTTTTTCTTTTTCTATTTTCATCTCAAGTCAACGCTATGTCATTTAAATCTGCATAGGCACCTGGGCATAGTTTCCTACCCAAGCTGAACCTGAGTTAGAACCTCAGCTATCTGGTGATCTAAATTTACTGTTTTCTCTGGATAAAAGACCCTTGATACCAAATAACTATATGCCGAATATTTATTATTGCCTGAACACAGTTCCTTGGAAAGGACATCAGGAGTTTCATAAAGGGGTAGTAAAATCCACTTTTCCCTTTAGCATTTACCAACCTTGCAATTTGTGTGGCTTGAAATATGGTCAGAGTGCATGTTACTCAACTCCTCTTGGTGGCTCCTGACTTTCATACTGCATGCAAGTGGTTCCCCCACCCACTGCCAGTCAAACAGTGAAAGGCCTGCTGACACATCAGGCATGTGTAGGGACTTGGTTATGCCTTTCATGACACTAGGAAGGAGGGATGTACGTCAGGAAAGTGAGAATCAAACTATTGACCTGCCTGTCTTAGAAAAACCACCAGTGTTTTATTGGAAGTATGGGAGTTTGGAGGTGCCCTAAACCTAAACCTGCAGGTGGTCAATCATGACTAGATTGCTTTTTTTCTTGCAGTATTTAGAGGGCCTCATTATATGACTCTGCCTAGGACTAAGTGGACAGTTGATTAAAAGGTATATATCTGTGAATCATATCAGAGAGAAAGAGGATTCCACCTTGTGGTCAGAAGGGGGTTTATACTCATGTTTTATTAGGGTTTACCAGGATATTCCTTGTTAGAAGTTGCTTTTCCAGTTCAGCTGAACCATTTAAGTGGAGCTCTACCCCTAACCTTGTAAATAAAATAAGAAAATCCTGGAAAGTGGGAACAGGATCTCAGTGATGAGAATTGGAACTAGAGGCCAAGGAGTGGTGTTGGGCTGATGGAAATTAAAAGTTGGGCTAATAATAAATTGCATGTGCATATCATTGAATAGCTGGTAATTTGCCTCACAAGTATTATTTTATTTGAGCTTTATCATTGCTTACTGAAGAAGAGCTATTATTATTATTATTATTATTATTATTACTACTACTATTATTACCACCATTATCATCATCATCACCTTCTATTTTATACATGATAAGATGAGGCTATGAGAATTCAAGAGGTTTTTCCCAAATTACTAAACTGTTATTTCTGAATCTGGGTATATGACAAGAGCTATGTCTCCAGATTCTATGCTTTACACCTCTGCAGTTGCGAAGTGTAGCTTTCTGAGGACTTTCCTGTCTCTTATCCCACACTCCGTGTTCTAGCAGAATACAAGATGTTTTATAAACACATACTTTATTTAATACTTCCATAGCCAATATAGGAAATGGCACTGAAGTTATATACTTTGCTTGCTAAAATCAGCACCATTTGTGAAATAGGCTGTAGCTCCTTTACGCTCCCTTAACTTCCTAAAACATAACTGCTGTGTTAATATAATGAAGTTTGCAAAGCACTGCAAAGATTAAGAGATCCACTTCTTCCCTTCTATTGCTCCAGATGGTACTAGATATGTCTGGAATCTTCAACAGAATAAATGGCCTACAGTGAAATATTTATTAAAGGTTAGGTGTTTCTCAGTGAATAAATTTCTTTTGAAACTGAAAAAAGATATCTAAACAGAATTTGTAGTATTGCTTTAAAATGTGTTTTTAATGAAGAGAATTAAAAAAGTACATTAGATTCTTCAACATTGTCAAACTGCTAAAAAGGTGTTACACTGTTTTTTAGGTATAAAATCTACTATGTTGCTTATGGAATATTTTTGTTATATGTCGCACAGATGAAAAATTCTAATAGGGCTATGTCTGTGCAATTACTGATTGTATAATGCTGTACATTTTTGATAAACAAGTTTCAAGTTTTTCTGTTCTGAAAACAAAAGTATTGAAGTCACCCACTGTTGAAGACAAAAGACCGTAACTTAGATAGGTACATTTAGAATTGGGTAAAAAGTCAGAAGACTAGACAAAAAAAAAAAAAATTATATATATATCAGACAACTAACCCTGTTGATAAAACTTCACTTCCTCTGTAGCTGATTAATATAAAGTTCTTTCCAGTGAAGATCACTGAACATAAAAGACTTTTCAAGTACACCTCATCATCACTGTAGAATGTAACTTACTCAAGTAGATGAGATAAACCAACTCCCCATCAAGCCATAATTGAACAAGGATGGTAATATCTAACCTATAAATGACTTCTTTTTTATATTGCTTATACAGATCAGGTCACTACAAAATAACTGTTTATGAACTTATTTCTGTAACATGATGGTCTGAAGACTTCCAAGATTTTTTCATTCCTTTTTCATTTGACTCAGAGCCATATTTCACCCTCTGTTCTGCTAAGATCTTTTTGATCCAAACAGTTAACTGAACTGAACAGTTAGAAATGAGGACACAGACTTAGGTACATGTGTTCATAACTCACATACCTTGGTTTGGTTTAATAAACTCTTGATATACTTGATGGCTTATTTGCCAATAATTTTATAATTCCCCAAAATTGCTAATATTACCTAGCACAAAGAGAGATACTGATGATTATACGGTAAATGTTACATGGTGCGGGTACACTTTGTAATAGTGATATTTGGCACAGTTAAATCTTGTGATAGTGGCTTCTTGGTTCATTTCTTAATTCACTCCATCAAGAGAGTTTGGGCCTTTACTGAGCACCACTGTGTGCAATTCATGGTGATACATAATCATTATTCTAGAAAGGATATGAGGTTTAGGTAATAATCCAGTGCTGTCACCATATAAACTTTTCCTGGAGGATACATTTATGTAATAACTTAATAGTTTTTAACTTCTTGAAATGCCTAATTCAGTACAGTGGGTTCCAGTTTTTCCATCTCCTACAATCCCTAAATAAAAATATGTGTATACAAAAGAATATTACAGTTTGTATAGGACTTTCAGAGAAAGGTATCTTGATCTTGTTTTGAAAGGTATCTTGTTCTTGTTTTGGTCACAGGTAGATGGAGTGTCCTGGTGGTATGTAGGAGTTATACCAGTTAACTCCTGAAACTTGAAAATGTTTCACTGTTTCAGCTGAATCAAATAGTCAGTTTAGTTTTTAAAAACTCTGATCAATTCAACAAGACATTATTGATTGCTCAGGCAAACACATTGCCTTTGTGACAAATGTTTAGAATAATTATTCATGTACTATCACTGGTATCAATGTGTAGCAATAACCTTTACTGTCTTTATTTTGTTTAATTGTCTATGCATATAAAAAGGAGGCTGATTAAACTTTGAAATGGCTTGTATTTATTGTATGAACTTTATTAGTGTGCATCATTATGCCTGGAAGAGCACTATAAGTAATTACAAAATTTATGGTGATGATAGGTGATCTATCTATCTATATCTATCTATCTATCTATCTATCTATCTATCTATCATCTATCTATCAATCATCCATGTGTCCATCCGTCCATCCATACATACATCCATACATACATCCATTATCCATCATCATCATCTATCTATTTTTCCATTTATCTATCATCTATTTATATTTAGCTTTTCTTTAGTTGTGTTCTAAGTGATGTTCAGGAGTACAAGTTTTGGGTAATAATCTATGACAGAGCTAAAGTCAAGAAGGAGTGGTCCCATAGGACCTAAGCTGAATCTTGTTGGGAAAAGCTCAAGATTGGGAAATAGAACTTTGGAGTCATAGGTCAAAGGAGGATATGAGATATTTGCCCCACAACCTCATGCATGATTAACCTTTATTTTGGAGAGGAAAGGTTTCTCAGCCTTACTAAATTAGAATTAGAATAAACCTGACTTCAGTGGTTTATAAATTCATGAATGTAATAGAATCAAGGTTTAAAGATCAGACTCTGTATTCATTCTGAGCTCTGCCACTTAAGAACTTTGGGACTCCAGGCATGTGGCTTATTATCTATTAACCTCAATTCCTTAACTCTTCAAAGAGTAATGATAATATCTTTATTGTGGCATTGTTATTAAGAAGAAATGAGGTCATGTCTAAAAGTGTTTAACAGTCACTGGCACATAGAAGATACTTAATAAGTGTTTGTTTCCTTGTACAGCAAAAGCTTTAAGAGAAACGTGGTGGGGATGTTTATGTATTTCATGACTTCAATAGCATTTACCAAACAGATTTACGTCATTGTTACTAAGTAACTAAAACAGAAGGACACATATCTAAATATGCAGAGACTTATTTTGTAATTGAGGTATCACTCTTTTATTTGTAATGCATTATGGATTCTCCTGTTGCCTTTGACTCTGAAAATTTTACAATTTTAGGATATGTTTATATGCTTATCTAGGGCTTTATAATGATTGAAATGGGGTATCTTCACCTCCATTCAGGTACTAACTTCAGGATAGCTGCGAATCCCCTAAATTGATACATAAAGTGGTATATGTTTTTGAGTATATGAGGTCTGACAATTAAGTTCATGAACTCTTCCTAGGAAAAGTGCTACCTACCTCATTGCTGAATATCACTATGGTAACTTTTAAACTACTCTCCTTGGGACACTATGCACTGACGCCAGCACCCAGTCTACTCTTCAAAGCAATTTTGGAACTCTTTTTTCTGGAATGGTCAACAGAGCCATCCATCATTGTATTACCCTTGATGTCCAGAATGTCATCAAAATGTCTTTCTTTCAATATTTTCTTTATCTTTGGGTAAAGAAAAAAGTCATTAGGGGCCAGATTAGGTGAGTAGGGAGGGCGTTCCAATACAGTTACTTGTTTACTGGCTAAAAATTCCCTCATAGACTATGCCGTGTGAGCTGGTGCATTGTCATGATGTAAGAGCCATGAGCTGTTGGTGAAAAGTTCAGGTCATTTTCGTCTGACTTTTTCATGCAGCCTTTTTATCACTTCCAAATAGTCAACATTGGTGAAAATTCATAATGAACAATCCCTCCGATGTCAGAAAAGGTTAGCAATATTGTTTTGACTCTGGATTTGGACTGATAGAACTTTTTGGTCACAGAGAATTGGCTGATTTCCATTGTGTACTTTTTATACTTTGTTTCAGGGTTATATTGGTACACCCATGTTTTATCACCAGTTGATAACATGGCCCAAAACATCGTCTTGCTTCTCCGAAAGGCCTTGGCAAACTTGAACTCTCCTTTGCTTTTGTTCATTGGTGAGGTCCTTTGGAACCAATTTTGGACACACCTTTCTCATGCCAAGAGTTTCAGTGAAGATTTTCCTAACTGGTTCTCTATTGATGTTTACTTGGTCTGCCATGCTTCTCACAGTCAGCTGACAATTTTGACACTCAATTTGATGAATTTTGGCAATGTTTCCATCAGTTCTGCTGTTTACTGGCTACCCTGACCTCTCTTCATCAGTGATGCTTTCTCTCCCCTCAGAAAAAAAGCTTAATCCATTTGTACACTACCATTTTCTTTCTTTCTTTCTTTTTTTAAGATTTATTTTATTGTTTTTTTGACAGAGAGAGACAGATACAGAGAGAGACAGAGGGAATGGGGAGGGCCCAGAGCATTCTTCACAGTTGTACATCATCAGTTTTCGACATGGTTTCATTCCATACAGTGGGCAGGGGCCGTGCAGGGTGGAAACTGGGCTGGGGACCTCCCATGCCCCCTTGAGCCAGGGGTCGAACCAGGGGATGAGAACCGAACTGAGGGTTTCCCACATGGGAAGCACACCTCAGTTCAGCATATGGGTCCACACAGGATGGAGTCAGGATTCGATCCTCAGTCCCTGGGGCTGCAAAGTGAGCATGTAACCCGCTGAGCCATCCTAACTTTCTCACTGCTGTTCATGACATTATCTTCATCAACTTGGACTAACATGTCCCTGATTTCACTTCCTGTCTTGTCAAATTTAACAAGAAATTTAATGTTTGTTCATTGCTCTAATTCAAGCTCTGACATTCTTATGATGACACACAAAACACAGTACAAAAATAATGAGTACCACCACCACTCATCAACACAAACATAGCTGTGAGACACACTGATAAACCAAGGTTATGAAACCTCACCAAGTTGCTTGTACTGTGCTGACAGCGTAAGCCCACAGTTGTTAGTTTGGGAACTTAACTGTCAGAATTTCTGGGCAGAGGGGTCATTCATGGCTTTCATTAATTCCCAAAGAGATTGGGCACACCAGAAGTTTAATATTGATCCTCATGAGGACATTCTGCTTGCATTTTATGGTCTGAGAATATAAATGCATATCATATAATTGTACACTGGCCTAAGTTCATTATTTGTTTTATCTCAATGAAAACGGCCTTTATGAGCCTCAAGTCTACAAAGACTCCTTAGAGCACCCAGGAATGGGAAGCCAAGGTATAGTTATAGTTCACCTTAACACCATAGAAGAGCAAAGCCAGAGATTGGTAGTTAATTCTGCTACTCACTTTACGTATAATTTCAAAATATGTGAATATTATGATTTAATAATAATGTTATATTTTTATATCATGCATAAGAGTATTAGAGGGTGGTTTTTTTTAAAACATTAAAAGGTTGTGCTGTTAAAATGATCATTTCATGAATCATGGTGTGTAGAATAGACCACAAATCTCAGTTTTGGGGAATTTTGTAATACTTATGTATTTATTTCCTTATCAGGCATGAAAACTGCTATGGGTGTGGGGAAGAGGGATAATCTATGGAGATTCAGATTGTTTACAACACTCACAGCAGGAAGTCTTTTTCCTTGATATGTCCCAGGTATATCTAGGAAAATTAGGAATAGCACATATTGCCAAAAAGCTGGACACTGGCTGGTTTGAGGTAATCTTTAAAAAGGGTCTTAGCAAATCCTTTGTTGTTGAATTGACCCATCATATATGTACATAGCTTGGTTATCCAACTTGTAAGTTGAAAATAGGGTTGTATTTGCCTTGATTAGAATTGTTGTCCAGCCTTAGTGGATTTCTCCTGAAACTCCTTTTGTACCTGGGGTTTGTTCTTGTCTATTGTGTTTTAAATGTTATCAGTAATATAGGCATAACACCACTGAAAAGTCAGTTTTGGTGGTGTTTGCCATCTCATCCAGCTGGTTATTTTTGTTCTGAGAACAATTTAGATGCCTGATAGAATCCTTTTATCTGTTATGTGGTTCTTACGGTTTCTGCAGACTTGCCTTCAAACTTTATTCATTCACTTTATTCATCTGGTACATAATTATTGAACAACTATTGTCTGCAAGACACTGTTCTGTGTTCCAAGTATTATTTCATTGCTTTTAAGAGTACACATCTGGACATTATTTTAGAATTAATAGCGGTATTTTATCCAGAGGAACAGATGAGAGAAAACAAGGAAACTCAGTAATTTTGTCAATGTTCAAGCATCAAAAGTAATGAATATCAAATAGAAATACAAGTCTGGGCTATTCTTTTGTCTTGCCACATGATCCCTACCAGTTTTACTTACAGTTAACATGCCTCATAAAGCGTTTGTAGTAGAATTGCTATTTTTTCCCCTAAAACTATCATTAGAAGATATTTCAAAGAACTTTGAATATTTTGGGATTTAGAAGGATTTGGGTTCATTTGGCTAGAAGTTTGGTGTCTCCATTGAAATTTGGAAACCAAACCAGACAGCTTTGGGTTCTCATTTATCATGAATGTCAAAGAACATAAAAGTGAAAAAACTATTTTCTCCTAATTCTACTTATACTTTATTGTTTTGTTTGCTTTAAATTTCTGATGAATAAGACCCACTTTACTTGTTTCTTATGTACTCTGTCACAAGTAAGTTACTTAGAAAACTATTGAGAGAACAAACTTGAGCCTAAGTTTCCAACTAGGAGTGTTAGCTGTATTATGTATCCTTGGGCAAAGCCACATAGTCTTTCTTGCTCTCAGTCTATTTCTTGACAGTTTCCAAACTTTAATAGTCTTCTTCCTCCTTAATTTTTAGGTAAGAGAATTTCATGGTAGTAATCTAGTAACAGTCTATATTTTCCATGGCTCTGAACTTTTCTTTCCTGTAGCATTTGGGTATTTAGTACAGTTTAGCATGTAGTGATTAGCACTAGCACACTCAGAAATTTGCTAACGTTTATAAAAACGTTACTATTATAAAAACATTTACTATTCGGATTGAATTCCATAGGAGTAATTTAAGTGGGTAGAGCACAAGTGCCTTGAGTCATAATATCTTTTTGAAAAACAGCAAAAACTTACTTTTGTTTATTTTTATAGAATTTATCTGCCTCATTATAATTTGCATCATAGACCCCAATAAAAAGAACAAAATAAAATCACTTAGGGGGAAAGAAAATATAAATTATGTAGGAAAACTCAGTTTTAAATTCTTGATATTTTGAGGTTTTGTAAATCCTTTTAAACATTTAATGTTATATCACCAACACCTTTTCCTGTCATATATTCTATAGCATTGTTTTCATGGATGCATTATATTTCATGATATGGATGGAGCATTATTTGTGAAATCAATTCTGCATTGGATATTGAATTTGTAAGTTTTTACTATTATAATTAATGTGGCAATTAATATTCATATAGCAAATCATGATTGTGTATTTATAGATCATCTTTATAAAAACGCAATATTAATTGTGACTTAAAAACATTTCTTGACAGGGACACTGGGATAGTTCTGTGGTTGAGCACTTGCCTGGCATTCATGAGGTCCGGGATTCGATTCCCGCCCCAGCCCATGTCAGCCCATATGCTGGACTGTGGGGCAACTAGTAACCACCAGGATAGCTCGGTAGTGGAAGTTTGTGGGAAGCCCCCGGTTCAGTTCCCACCCCGTGCAGCCCCACATCCACCTGTGAGGAATGAAACCATGCCACAACCAATGATGGAGACTGCTCTGGGCCCTCCCCACTTCTCTCTCTCTCTTTCTCTCTCTCTCTCTCTCACCTTCTCTCAAACAATAAAATAAAACTTAAAAAAAAGAAAAAAACATTTTTAGACAAAACTAAGTGGTAGGGAATTGATTAATTTCTCTCTTGTATACTTTCTTATTGTTTGCACACTTTGTAAAAGAACTATTTTCAAGTTACTAACTGTATTTATTTTTAAACTATTTAAAACATTTATTAATGATGTAGTTTTGACATGTTGCATGAATAATCTAGTTATTAAGCATATGGTCCTCTCATATTTAAGGAATACTTATATTACATTGTTTTCACTAATAGAGCAAACTATAATAGCTTCCATTTGAGGGCAGCACAAAAGCTAGGACATATTCCATTAACATTTTCTACCAATAACCTGGGGGCATGTTTATACCATTGTCTCCTTGGGGATGAAAATTAAGGAATTTCTTGAGTCTTACAGAAGAAGAGGGACCACATAATCCACAATATTAGAGTTTATACCGTATATTTTTCTTTATAATTTTTTATTTTTTAATTACAGTTGACATACAATATTATATTAGTTCCAGGTGTACAACATAGTGAATAGACATTTATGTGATTTAAGAAGTGATCCCCTGATTAGTCTAGTACTCACCTGGCACTATACTTAGTGATTACAATAGTATTAGCTATATTCCCTATGCTGTACTTTACATCCCTGTGACTATTTTGTAACTACCAATTCGTACTTCTTAATCTTTTCCTTTTTTTCACACATCCCTCTCATCCCCTCCCATCTGGCAACTATGAAATTGTTCTCTCTCTGAATCTGCTTCTGTCCTGTTTATTTTATTTAAATTCCACGTATAACTGAAATCATACAGCATTTGTCTTTCTCTGTCTGACCCATTTCACTCAGTATAATACCCTCCAGGTCCTTCCATGCTGTCGCAGATGACACAATTTTACACAATTTTATTCATTTTTATGGTTGAGCAGTAATCCGTTGTGCATATGTACCACCTCTCCCCCATCCATTCATTTATTGATGAACACTAAGGATGCCTTCACATCTTGGCCATTGTAAACAAAGCTACAATGAACATATGGATGCACATGTCCTTTCAAATTAGTGCTTTGGGTTTCTTCAGATAAATACCGAGAAGTAAAATTACTGGGTCCTTCTTGTTCTTGTATAATGTTTTTTTTTAAGTCTCTTTTGTCTAGTATAAGTATTTGCTACCCCAGGCTTTTTTTTTTTTTTTTTTTTCTATTTTCATGAAATATCTTCTTCCATCTCTTTACTTTCAGTCTGTGTCTTGATCTGAAGTGAGTTTCTCATAAGTAGCATACATATAAGGGCCTTGTTTTATTATGCATTTAGCCATCCTATGTCTTTCTTTTTTTTTTTTTAAGATTTATTTTTATTGTTTTTGACAGAGAGAGAGTCAGAGAGAGACAGAGAGAAGGGGAAGAGTCCAGATAAGTCTCTATAGCTGTACGTCATTAGTTTTTGTTATAGTTTCATGTGGGTCTTCACAGGCCTGAGCCAGGGTATGATCCTTGGACCCCGGGGCTGCAAGATGAGTGCTCAACCCACTGAACCATTCTGGCATTTCCTGTGTCTTTTCATTGGAGCATTTAATCCATTTATATTTAATTATTGATAAATATGTAGTTGTTGCCATTTTATTATTATATTTCTGATCCTTCCTCCTCCTCCTTCTCCTTCTCCTTTTTCTCCTCCTTCTCCTCCTCCCCTCTTCTCCCCTCTTTTTCCCTCTTTCTTCTTCCTTCTTCTTTCTTCTTCTTCTTCAGTTCCTTTACCATTTATTGTAATACTGGTTTGCTGGTGATGAACTCCTTTAACTTTTTCTTGTCTGGGAAACTCTTTATCTATCTTTTGATTCTAAATGATAGCCTTGGTGGGTAGAGTAAACTTGGTTATAGGTTCTTGCTTTTCATCACTTGAAATGTCTTGTGCCCATCCCTTCTGGCCTGCTAAGTTTCTGTTGAGAAATCAGCTGATAGTTTTATGGGAGCTTCCTTGTAGGTAACTAATTGCTTTTCTCTTGCTGACTTTAGGATTCTCTTTTTGTATGTGACCTTTGGCCTTTTAATTATGATGTGTCTTGCTGTGGGCCTCTTTGGGTTCTTCTTGTTTAGGACTCTGTGCTTCCTGGGCTTATAAGTCTCTTTCCTTCGCTAAGTTAGGGAAGTTTTTCATCATCATTTTTTAAAATAGATCTTCAATTCCTTTCTCTTTCTTCTGATACTCCAATGATGCAAATGTTGATATGTGTGATGTTGACCTAAAGGCCCCTTAAACTATCCTTAGTTCTGAATGAATGTATTCTGCTATCTTCCAAATTGTAATTCAGCCCTCTGCTTCATCTAATCTATTAATTCCCTCTATTGTGTTCTTTATATCAGTTACAGTATTTTTCATTTCTGACAGCTGCTTTTTTATGTTTTCTATCTTCATTTTTATGTTTTATCTCTCTTTGTTGTAGTTGCCTCTAAGATCATTGTTTTGAATTCTGCATCTATTAGATTGCTTGTGTCCATTTTGTTTAGTTCTTTTTCTAAAGCTTTGTTCTGGTATTTCTTCTGGCACGTTTCTTTGTCTCCTCATTTTGGGTGTCCCCCTGTGTTTCTGTGTATTAGGTAGAGCTGCTGTATCTTCCTGTCTTGGTAAAGTGACCTGTCTTGATAGAGTGACCTTATGTAGTAGATGTCCTATGGGGCCCAATGGCACAGTCTCCCTGGTCACCTGAGCCATATGCTTCAGGTGTATCTCTTGTGTGGGTTGTGTGTGCCCTTCTGTTGTATTTGAGCTTTGATTGCTGTTGGCATTTCAGTGGGAGGGATTCACTCCCATTAACTGGTTGTTAGGACTGGCCATGACTACAGTGGTGGAGCTGTAGTATATGGGCTGACCCTATGGATTAGGTTTTGCTTTAGTGGAGCTTTGGTGTCTGCCAAGTCTGCCCCTTGGTTGTATCATTTGTGAAGGTAGTTGGTTGGCGTTCTGGTGTGATCTGAAGTTGGCCACTGGGTGTGTTGGTTTTAGGGCCTCTTGGGAGGGGTTCCGTTGCAGGTCAAGGTCATTACAGCTTATACCCTGCCTGGAGCCACTTGGTATGACCTGTGGATAGATAACATTTGTGCTGGGCCTGGAGGTGCCTGGGGCTAAGCTGTGAACTAAGGCCAGGGAGACTAGTATTGGGCTTGGGGTTGCTTAGTAAGAGGTGAGGGCACGGTGAGGCAATATGCTGCTTGTTTGGGGTTTGTGAATCTTTGAGAGATTTTAGGGAAGTCTGCAGCATGAGTCAAGACAGGTCATTTGTATGGAAAAGCCCCTGGAAGCAGCTTGGGGTGGGCATGCAATTTGGGTGTGGAGGGGCTCTCAAGGAATCACCAGGACATGATGTTAGCTAGGTTGATGAAGTCTCAGGTATAGGACCCTCCTGCATGTGCAGGCTGGGTGGGAGAAGGCTCAAACAAAGGAAAATGATGGGTTTTTGTACTTCTGTCTGGGAGAAAGCTGCATCTGCAGCCCTTGTGGCCTTTGAGCTACTGCCCCAGTGGCTGGAGCTCAGAGTGAATCATTCTGATAGCGAGTGAGTCTGTGCATCGGCCCTTTAAGAAGAACACATGGCACTCCAGCAGCCCTCTTTTTCACCCAGATGTAATCCCTGATGATTTTCACAGCCAGAAGTTATGAGACTTCTCTTCCTAGCCCTGGAACCCTGGGCTTGGGGAGCCTGGTGTGGGACTCTGAGGTATTCCTTCCAATTTTTAATAACCACACATGGGTGTTGGACCAGTTTGTTCCCCTCCTACCAGTCTTGAGATGGCTTCTTCTGTGTTGCCTAATTTATAGGTCTTCTGTTCAACTAGACTTCAGGTGATTCTCCATGATGGTTAGGTATTCTGTAGTTTAGTGTTAATTTTGATGTGGTCATAGGAGGAGGTACGCACAGAGTTTACCTACTCTGCCATCTTAACCAGAATTAGTGCTTGTATTTATATTAAAAATAATCTACTTCCTGTTTGTTTAAAAAACTTATAGAGTTTTAACTGTGGTATGTGTGTGTTTCTCTGCCCATGTGCCTCTGTATCCATCATAGAATATTTTAAATGCCATTGGAATACTTTACCCCATTCCCTCCAATTTGTGGGTTTGTGGGCTACTCCAGCAGCAGGCTTTAGAGAAGTTACTTGCTACCTTATTATAACATACTTAAACTCAATAGCAATTCAGGCCTTACTGGGTATTTACCTAATTTATTGTGGCAATGCGGTATTTAGACCACTGATTAAGTGAAGTCTGTCAGTATAGTTAAAAGAAATTAGAGACACTGTCATTGCTAAATCACTTCACAATTCAAAGAAGAATTGTAAACATATGAATCCATTTAATTATAATAGTGCCAATTATAAGAGAAATTGTAACTCTGAGAACAGTGGCTTTTATGTAATCATAATAATGGCATGTATTTATCTTGGTTTGGCAAGTTAGACCTTTCTTTAATACTTGGCTTTGCCTAAATAGAATGTGGTTTGCTGAAACCCACAATAACCCCCACACCCTCCAATTTGTTATTGCAGAAAATACTGAACAATAATCATGTGGTATGAATGATTAATGTATGCATGGGTTAGCAAGTATCTTTGAGGTTTAAAAAGTGTTTTTATTTACATTCTTCTGTTGGCTGAAGGTATAAAACAAATACAAATCCACATGTGTTAAATATTCCCACCCCTTTTCATACAAGTATTTGAAGTGAGTGCAATCATATCTTTTTTATTGTGTTCTGTGCTATTTGTTTACCCAATGTGCTGCTGAGCCTTTACTTGTATTTCAGCCATAGTATTTGATATGCAAGCCACTTTTAAATTGGCTACCTTGAATATAGCATTCATAAAATATAGAAATAATGAATTTAATAATATTGGAAGACTAGAAAACAATTTATAATGTATGTTCAAAATAATACCTATTAGATTCACACTTATTTGAAGAGCATATGTAAAAAAAAATTAGTAACATTCTCTGTTTAATAAGATTACTATTATTGAAAAAGCGGTGCTATCTAGTGAAATAAACAAAATTACTGTGGCATTGGACCATTTTAATCTCAGGGCTTTTATTTATTTGTTTCCTGCTTTCAGAAAGATAATTTGCGGCAGTTCCATGGTGTGCAATTATAAAAGTTAAGGAAATCCTATTTTCTAAGCAAAGAAGGAATGAATTTAAGTTTAATGGTCAAAACTTACTTTAAAAAAATTCAGTTGGTCTTTAGTTTAAGAATAATAGAACTTCCACGCACACTTTGAAGTTATAATAAAAGCTATACAGTATTAAAAAAAAAACATCAGAAATCTCACTGTTGGTTTTTGTTTTTTGTGGTGTTTTTTTTTTGCATGACACAGTCCCAAAAGTTAAGATAAACAATTGGTAGATCTTAAAAATTGGCATCCTGAAAGGGTTAATATTTTTATTACTTGAAATTTGATATAAGATTGTGGGCAACCCATGACAGGGTTTGGAGTACTTGATTATTCTTTTCTCAATAAATAAGAGTGGCATACAGTTAATTTCAGCACTGTAATTGAGCAGTGCATTCTGGGAAGTTGAAAAGCACTGTAAGATGAGGAAATGTTTTAGGGACTAATCATGAGAAGAAAGGGGTCTTTCATAGCCCGTATGATGCTGTTGTCAGAGCTAAAGGCAGATAATGATTCAGTAATAATGGCACATTGTGAATATTTAAGCTGAAAAGATTTGGGCAAAATGAACAGACATTGTTGGTTTGTTAAAACTGAACAGTTGGTCTTTCGGCTTCAAAAGCACTCTGAATTCAGTAGAATATTTTTATTCAAAATTTTCCCTAAAACGAAATACTTTTTTTGACAGTTATATCAAACACCATCACTATAAGAAGTTTTAAAATAATCTACTTGTTTAATTTTTACTCTAAAATTTGATAGAACGGACTCTTTTTTGTTACAGGGAAATTTAGAAGTTCCATGTGCTTCTTATAGTCCTTTTTAATTTAGTGGGCAAAATGAATAGCTTCAAAGAATGTTCTCATAGTAATGATGTTGAATATTAAATATAATATAGGTGTCAGATTGCAAAGAAAGTGAAGTAATTTGCATTTGTTTGTAAGGTTTTCATTGTATCCTTAAGAGTCTTGTAGCTGGGTTTCTATGTACCTTGTCTTTTCTCTTCATTAGTATGTTTTCAACCTGTTTGTTTTCATTCTTGAAATACCTGTTAAATGCAGATATATGCAGCTCTAGATACCTATTTGGGGTGAATGTTATCAGAAGCTTAAGATTTGAGTCCTCATGGCCTTCCTAAACAGAATGAGAAGAGACTGAACTCTCTGAACCCTGAGCCAACAACGGTATATTTTAAAACTTACTAACTTTAATGATCGGTTTTGAGAGTGAGTAGTACATCTGGTAAAAGGCTACCCTCTCCCCCCCACCCCCACCCCCTTAACAAAGTATAGGTTTCACACTGTTATATTGAAATAATGCTTTTTAAAAAACTTTTAAATCTGATTCAATGGGAAAAGAAAACTTTTTAGAATAAGTTTTGGGACAGAATTCAGCCTTTATGTATATAAGATATATATATATCTTTAGTGAGCTCTTATTTATTACATATATGTTACAATGACATAAATAATTTCAAGCCTAATATTTCTTTTATAAATATACTTTTCTTGTGCATTTTATACAGAGAGTGAAATGAAACAGATTTGTAAGGCTATACAAATATTTTTTCTTGAGTAAAAAAGATTACTTATTAAAAATGGCTTCACAATTTAAACCAAAATAACTTTTTGGGGAGGAGTTTTCTTTACTGAGATTTTTTGAAGGGTAACAATGTTGCTGAATGTTTATGCTAACATTCTTTTTTATCCGTATGCTTTAAATTTGTATATTTGTTTAACTAAATATTGTTTATTTTTAGAATGGCTTAATTGTTCTTTAGCTGGAATTTTTAACAGCAGTTTAAAAAGAAATGAAGTTAAATAAAATTACACTGTTTAAAGGACATTTTCTTCAGGAGTTTGAACAAAAAAATAAATCCTTTATTACCATTAGGTGAGCGGAAATAGGCACAATCCAGAAAATAAAATAAAACAGAACCAATGTTTACCAGGAAAATGTGCTGAGACTCAAGCAGATTCTTATATCATTTTTTAAAGATTTATTTTTGTTGTTTTTGACAGAGAGAGAGAGAGAGAGATACAGAGACAGAGACAGAGAGAAGAGGGAGGGCCCAGAACAATCTCCATAGTTGCACATTATTGGTTTTTCCACATAGTTTCATTCCACAGGTGGGCGCCGTGCTGCACAGGGCAGGAACTGAGCATATGGGTCCAATCGGGCCGGGGCCGGAATTCGATCCTCAGTCCCCAGGTCTGCAAAGTGAGCGCTTAACCCACTGAGCCATCCATGCTTCCATGCATTTTTTAAAAATAGCTTTTTCAAAAGGTATCTCATGAAGCTATAAGCAGAAGAGCTTTTCCCTATACTACTTCTGCAAGGGAACTAAATTTGAATTTTGACATTCCACCTGTACAAACTTATACTCTTTCAAGTTTGATAATGGGAATTGAGAATATAAAATGAGATTGTTTATTTGAAAGCTCTATAACATTTAACTTATTTTTAGAACATAAACATTTCATATTGGTATTTAAAAAATGTTTCTGCGATCACTCTTTTTCTTAGGTTCCACATAAATTCAGAATTGTTTGTTCTGATTTTTTTTGTTTTTGTTTTTGTCTGAGAGGGTGGATGTCTCATTTGATCGTAAGCAGTAATTTTATTTAGAGTGGTAATTATTACCTCCTACTCATTCCGCTGTATTTCTATTTATTAAAACTCAAATTATTTTATTAGACAACTCAGTGACCAAACTCAAGGGAATTGGGGTGCTAAACTCTATTAACATTTACTCTGAGACTTTCTGAGGATATCGACTATACTTTCATCAGAAGAACCTTCCAGAAAAATTAATCTTAAATTTTGTGAATAAATAATTTAAGGCCTAATTTGAAAACGGGCCTCTCCACTTACAAATTACCAGATGGTTCTTGGCCATATGAAGAGATAAGCTTGAGTCAGAGCTTTTGTGGGGAGGATAGGGACTTGTACTGCTGATAGGACTCCATTTTATTTATTAAGGGAGAAAACAGTAAGATCAGGTAGATAATGTACTTAAGACAGGGAAATAAGTAAAAAATTTTTAATTAGTTTAAAGACAAAGATTTTAAATTAGTTGATTATCTTGAATTCAGCATTTCAATTTAATTGTAAGCAATTTTACTTAAATCTAACTTTGAAAGCCTGAAATTTATACTATTATAACCAAATTACATACTCATTTGTTGGCTTGTTCATTTATTTATTTATTTGTATTGTTAAATTTATCAGGGTGACATTGGTTGGCAAAAAATTACCTAGGTTTCAGGAGCACAGTTCTATAGTACCTCATCTATGTGTTGCATTATGTGTTCACCACCCAGAGTCAGTTCTTCTATCACCATATATTGGCTCCCCCTCCCTCCTCTATCACCTCCCTCCCCCATTACCCTCAGGTAACCACTAAACTATTAACTGTGTCCATGAGATTTTGTTTCTTTTTTGCTTTTAGCGTTTGTTTGTTTGTTTGTTTTTTAAGAATTATTGTTTGAGACAAGGTGAGAGAGAGTGAGAGAGAGAAGGAAGGAGGGCCCATTGCAGTCTCCATAGTTGTACATCAATAGTTGTGATATAGTTTCATTCCACACAGGTGGATGTGGGGCCGTGCTGGGCAGGAACAAAACTGGAGGCCTCCCACATGGGAGGAGAGAACCCTCACTGCTGAGATCAGTGGTTACCAGTTGTGCCGCAGTTCAACATGTGGGCTTGCTTGGGTTGGGACTGGAACTCCATCCCTGGACCTCAAGGTTGCAAGACAAGCTCTCAACCTGCTGAGCTATACCAGCATCTCTGCTTTCAGTTTTATATTTCACACATGAGTGAAGTCATATGGTTCTTGATTTTTTCTGTCTTTCTAATTTCACTTAGCATGATGATCTCAAGGCCCAATCCATGTTGTCACAAATGGCTGTATTTCATCTTTTCTTATTGCTGAGTAGTATTCCATTGTGTAAATGGACCATAGCTTCTTTATCCAGTCATGTATTAGAGGACACTTTAGTTGTTTCCATGACTTGGCCACTGTGAACAGTGCTGCGATGAACATTGGGGTACATATGTTTTTGTGGACTAAGGTTTTCAAATTTCCAAAATACATTTTTTAGTACTTGAATCTTATGTGCTCCAGGAAAAAGGGTTTCTCCTTTTTTAATGGAACACATTTAAAATATAATGTGCATTAATATATTAAAAGGTCTGAGAACTTTGTTTAACCTAGTAGTTCCCAAATTTATTTGTCAGTGGGACCCTTTTTTTGCTTGTAACCCCTATTAACCCTCCAAAACACACTTTGTGAAATTATGTCCTTAGTCTTTTTTGTTTTTTTGTTTTTTTGTTTTTTCCCTCTGCATTAAGAGAAGAGCAGGGTTTCAATCCCTTTTGGTATAAAAATCATCTTCTTGCTGACCCTTGTGCTCAGCAGAAGCCCTTTTAAATGAGTATGTTCTGGTCTCTATTGGGTACCAAGTGCCCCCTTGAGAGGGACTTTATCTCAGAAGCAGTGCTACTTCATTCAGTTGTCCCATCTCCTCTACACATTCATCCAGTCCATTGCAATTTACTTTAAGTACTTTAAACTGTGTCCTTGGAAGATAGATTTGCCTGGAGCTTTTCCAAGTTGGCAAAGGGATGTTCTAATAAAGCTCTAAGTGGGACTACTTGCTGATCAAGAGGAGAGGGTAAGGGTAGTGACAGTGTGATGCTATAGAGGTCATTTCATAAGACTCACTCTGAAGTCCATTTTTAAAAGATCTTTCCTTTCACCCATAATTTTGAGTATTGGAAGGATTTGTTAATGAAGCTTTCTTTTATTCTATGCCTACCAAGAAACAGGCTTAAAAAAAAACCAAAACTATTTTCAAGATTAATGACATAGAAACCCACTGAACACTTCTGCTTTAATTTACCCTATTCCTCAAAGCATGTTTTTATAAATAGAAAAACTATATATATAAATAGAAGTTAAAAGTCCATAAGAAGAAATTGATTTCAAAGTTTTAACATAAAGCTCAGTAAATAGTATAAAACCATTATATGAATTTTTACGTACTTAGTATCTTTGTGTGTGGCAGAAAGATGGAGCGACTGTAGCAGGAGATTTTATTTTTTATTACCAAAAAGAAGTTTGCTTTTCTAATCTAGATTGATAGCTTCAGTATTTGCTGACTAAGCACAAATGATTCTTTTTTTTCTATCATAATATATGTTTGCATCTAAGAGATTTTAGATTTGTTAATGTCTCAGGCCACTATTAGTATAAGAGAGGAATTTATTTCAGTCTGTTACGAAGCTAAAAATCTTAAAACAAAACAAAAACCAAACCAACCACATAATACAATGCCAACTCTATAATTTTTGTACCAAATAGCAACTTCAGAGGATTTAACACAATTTAGTAGATCAATGACTTACAATTTTAAGAGACCATAAATGTATATTTAAAAATTATTATAAGTGAAACAGGACCTTGACAGTAATAATTCATATAATCTAATTAACTAATGTATCAGTTGTTAATACTTTTAAGATAGCCAGTAAACTAAAATGAAATGTTGGACACCCAGCAAACATATGTGACAGAAGAAGATACTATTTGTGAAATATTTAATGTGGTACTATAGTAGCTTTACAGAAGATTAGTGACCAGCTGGGGTTATTAAACCTCAAGTTTGTTTCATGCTATCGACATTAGGCAGCCACTTCGTAAAGCCTGGAAAGTAGTAACACGTGCCTCAATAGTTAGCACTTAAAGACTGTGTTTTAACA
The DNA here is from genome assembly GCA_004027555.1 of Craseonycteris thonglongyai. Classification (NCBI taxonomy): domain Eukaryota; kingdom Metazoa; phylum Chordata; class Mammalia; order Chiroptera; family Craseonycteridae; genus Craseonycteris; species Craseonycteris thonglongyai. The sequence continues at coordinate 3,577 of PVKE010008383.1, read as the reverse complement.
AGTCTCCAGATATATATTTATGTGCTAGACCATACTAACACCTTTCAGTGTTATCTGTCAATCACGATTTAATACTGTTCCTTGATAAAATGTATCTGGTGTTCATTTCCATTGAGTTTACCCTACTTATTTTGTATTTTTATGTATTCATTAAGAATCCATGGTCACCTGACCTCTCGGTAGTCTTCTGTAAACGTCACCCTGCTTCCCAGGGATTGCTGGAGTCATTTTAACCCCTGTGAAATTGAAAGGTCCAACTAATTGAGTCCAAAGATGGTTGAGAAGGGATCTGCAAAGTCTGTTTGCCAAAAAGAAATGCTTTAGTTTATGCATTTGGCAACCACCCCCATCCAATCTTTTTATTTTTATTTTTGGTAATAGGATTTTACATTGGACAGATATTATTAAAAAGATTTTATTTAACACTCAGATGCATTTTGTTCTAAAACTAATGCTTGCTCGAGTCTAAGAAGGCTTCATGGGAAAAGTAAAGCAATCTAAGCCATATGTATTGGGCAGGTTGCCAGTTGTTTGCCAATATGCCCAAGCCACCTGGCTATGCATTCAGCCAAGTATGCCATTCCGACCAGCCAGCCAGCTTTAACCTCCCGGCTGCTTTTCAGTGCTTAGGAAACTCCAAAGGCCTAGGAGCTGCACTTCATTTTTCCCATGCCAATAGTTTGCACTCAGACAAACTGCACTGCTACACTGACCAGTAACTCACAAACGCCCATTTTGAATGAGTTCTCCTTTTGTTTAAAGCACCATTCACTGGTGTTGAACCAGTGCCATAAGATGAGTCTGGAGATAGCAGACTGAAACCTTTACCCATATGCCATAGACAGACACTTTGACTGACAAGCAACATTTATTCCCAAGCCTGCAGCGAAAGCGTTTTGTGATTCTGGTTTGCTGAAATTTGGGTTGACTTTATTTGCCGCTGGTTTCAATTTTTATTTTGGGTGCTTCTAACTTTGAAATGTTTGGAATCGTTTGTTCATTTGGTTTTTCCTTTTTGTTTAGTTTAGAAATTGGCTGTGCTGTTTCATATTTTTTTTAATTTATTTATCAAGCCTGATTCCATAACCTGGATTAGGAATTGTGTGTAACAGGCAACCTTAAGATTGTTGGAAACTTTAAGACTGATTTGTTCTTTTCAAAAGCCACAATAGAAAAAGTTTTACTCCTATAAGATAGTGTTGTTTTTTCTTTTATTTGTTCATAAGAATTATATAATATGTCTTATTTTCCTTTTTGACTTGGCTCCCACGAAACTCAGAGACAAATTTAATTTTTAATTTCAGGAGCTATATCAGCCTAGATTTTTGCTCTTGTAACTTCTCTTGTATTTTTTTTTATGGCCTTAAATTTGCATGTGGATGTATATATGAATTTAATATGTTTGTGAATCATCTCAAATCATTTTTGGAAGGTAAGTATGATAATTGATACATAATATAAATTCAGTATAGAAGCTTTATTCCTAATTAAAATTTTGAAATGGACTTTTTGGTATAATAAGCAGGTGTCTCAGATCAAAGATCCCATGTTTTAAATAAAGGGGGCTATGATGATTTAGGCCTAGAAATATCATTATTATAAACTGGCCATTTTATTATTTCACATCAGTGTTGTGGTCTGTATACAGGGTCTGGCAGAAGTAACACCCCTTTTAAAGTATTATAGTGTGCTTGGGTGTGATATTATATTACAGAATTACACGCTTACGATTTTGTAATAATTATAAGGGGTGTTACTTCTGCTGGACCCCATATTCTTAGTTGATGCCGTTTTTCTCTTGCTGGCTCAGTGACCACTATCTCTCAGATCTTGAAGATCTGTTTTGGCTTGGCTCCAATTTAATCAGTCTGAATGGATCCTATTGAGTAACTTGATTCATTCACCCAGCTAAAGAGGTCTGAATACACTATTTCTGAGGCTTTAAAAGAAACAACTATTATAATGTTCTTTTTGATTAGAATTGTCGGACATTTCAGGAAAAGCATATGATCTGTGTATATGTATGTGTGTGTGTGTGTAATTTGGGATCCCATTTTCATTCCATTAATAAGATCCATTCAGATCGTAATATTTTGGCCAAAGTCCTGTGACACATTCAACAAAGCTCTGAGCAAGGTGGAGTTGCACCAGCTCACAAGATGGATAGACAGGGCTAGGGGAAACGTCCCAGCGGGTTTTTGCAGTCTGTCAGAGGAGCTGCAGCTGTAACCACCCATCTGTGCTTCCTTGGCTGAGACTGGGTTTCGGTAGTGAACACTTACCCTGAAGAAAGATGTTCAAAAGGAATGAATGGTATGGTTCAAATAATAATGACCAAAATGTGACAGGGCTAATGTTTTAAGGGGAAAAATATTATATTCCACACACTGAGATTTAGCCTTTTGGTATTTCTGAAATTCTAAGATTTCTGCAATATTCATTCCATTGCTTGTTTTTCTGTGTCCTGCTAGAAGGAAAAGGACTGAGCTTTCAGTTTATTTTTTTAACATGTTCATGAAGATATTTTACATCTTAAATCCAAAAGAATTGTGATGACTATACCCATAGTATCTTCCCTGATTCATGTTTTTATCTTACAAATTAAACTTCGTACTTTAGGCAGCCATCTTACATAACTTTGCTCTTGAGCATTTATAATCTCCTCATTCATTCTGAAACATTAATTTTCCTTTTGAAAACATTTGTGTGCAAAATTAAGCTCAGTGATTCTGGTAAAAGAAAAAACTTAATTAGTTACACTCTTTAAGGTTCTTTATAGGTACTTTAAAAGAACCGTATAAGAACCCATTATTAAACAAGATTGCTAATCTTCACCCAAAATAATAGAAAAAGTCTCTCCTTTTAATATAGACAAATGATATATATCATTTATCTTTATGTTATTTGTATAAATGTTTGATTTAGGCAAATGAATATATGTCATTTGAATTGTCTAATACAAGCTTGTCCAACATGCGGTCCGTGGGCTGCATGCGGCCCAGGACGGCTTTGAATGCAGCCCAACACAAACTCACAATGTTTCTTAAAACACTATGAGAATATTTTGCTTTTTTTTTAGCTCATCAGCTATATGGGTGACTCAAGACAATTCTTCTTCCATTGTGACAGGGAAACCAAAAGGTTGGACATCCCTGGTCTAATATGTCATTTATGGGTCAGAGTAAAAAAACAAAACAAAACAAAAATAAAAAAACACCTGACAAGATTCTTTTCTTTTTTTTTTTTAAATGTATATTTATTTATTTATTTATTTATTTTGACAGAGGAGAGAGAGAGAGAGAGAGATACAGAGACAGAGAGAGAACTGAACTAGGGGAGCTCCCAGTTCAGCATATGGTTCCGCACGGGCCGGGGCCAGGATTCGATCCTCGGTCCCCGGCGCTGCAAAGTGAGTGCTTAACCCACTGAGCCATCCCGGCTTCCCCAGATTCTTTTCTTTATTGAATAAAAATTTCATAATTCAGTCAGATTGAATTAAAACGCTTATCACTTAAAAGGTTTTCTTGGAAAAATAAATTACTATGCCATTTTCCCCAATATAACACTCAAACCAATT